>APFE030948705.1:0-103454 GCA_000404065.3 Pinus taeda | reverse complement strand
CTTGGTTTTCATGAAACTATTAAAGGTGAGTCTATCTCTCAAGCCCAGGCAAGGAATTCTAATACAAAATCAGAAATTCTCAACAAGGAGATAAGAAGTCAACCTCATCAACAAACAAGGAAAGAAAGACTTCAAAAGAAATCATTTACTCCTAATTATAAAAGTCTGAATCAATTTTGTCCTCTGATTAAGAATGTTAAATATTCTATATGTCATAATTTTAGACATGTTGCAGCCAATTGCAAAAGTAGAATGTTTCAAGCTAATAACCATCTCACAGAAAGATCATCAGTGTCCAGGTACTTTAAGGGATACGGTTTTGCTTGAAATATGTTTGGTCACAAATCCATTTATTGCAATAGAAAGAATATGAAACATATAAGATGTTATGTGTGTAACAAATTTGGGCATGTAGCCAAAGAGTGCAGGAACAAGTCTATGGATCTCTACAGAAAACATGATAAGCAACCCAATAAGAATATTAATATTATAAAATTTGAAAAAAAGTGGATCCACCAATAAGCAAGAAAAAGAAGAACAAATAAAGTGTGGTCTTGCTCTCTGCCAATTTGAAGATGAAGATGAATGGTACATAGATAGTGGATGTTCTGATGATAGGATGGACATAAGAGTAAAATGGAGTCTGTCAAGAAGAACCATCATGGTAAATTTTGTTAGTGTCAGTTTTTGAAACCTTCCATCAGTGATCAAATATGCTCTTACAAAGTGGTTTTAGGAAGTTACAATCAAATTTTGTCATTTCAGAGAATCTTCAAGTAAAATTTGGTCACTAGGTATTAGGTCTAGGGTTTGTTTTCACTCCTTTCAAAGTTGTCCAAATGTTGGTCCATGTCACCATTCAGCTGAGTGTACCATCATTCAGAGGGTTTTCATCATCATGTCAGGTTCCAATGGGTCATTTCACACCTTGTTCATGCTTTTGTTGTGCCTAGGTAAGGTTCATTTCTCTCTCCTAGGGTTTTGAAGGTAATTTCTCTTGGATGGTTAAATCATCAGCAAAACTTATATCCTGATGTTCATACACCTTCTCCTTTCCTTAATGTATCTTATTAAACACTTCCCATCACTGAGATCCCCCAAATTCCTCATTTTCGTACAAACCCTAGTTTCTTGCTACAACTTGACAATTTTCTAGGCTAGGCCTTTGTTTTTCCCTTTTGGACCCCTTCCCCTCACTCAATATTTGAAATTCCACTTTTTCCTACTTCCTAACATCCCTCCCTACTTCCCAGAATTTTCTCAAGAATTTAGAAGCCCCTTATCCCCTTCATTTCACTTCATTTTGACGAATCCCCTGTTCCACACATTGGGATAGGTTTTACTCCAATGGTGTTTTTCTGAGCAAGAAAAGATTAATTTGGGAAAACTGAGAGAGGTTTTTGTCCAAAATAGGCCAATTAAGAAAAAAATCCTTCACATTTTACACAGGTATCATGGTTTTAGAGAAATGTCAAAAATACAGTTGCCTCAGGAGAATTGATGCATCTCTGTAGTGACCCTGGGAAAGTCAAGAATTCTCCTAGCTTGGTTGGCCTAATGACTTTTTTGATGAGTCAACCGATCACTAGACACAAATATATTTCCAATGAGCTATCATGTGCTGAATTTTAGGTTGAGGAAGACCTTCAAAAGTTGACTGCAACAACACTCTTTAGGCAACCTCATTTTGCACATTTTGACCAGTCCTGGGAGATTTGATTTTTGACAAGGCAAATGAACTCCAAATTGAAAGATTCCAGTTGGGTTGGAAAGTAGACTCAATAACCTTTCCAAAAAACTATTCTATGCCCAATTTGGACACCGAAAAGGCCTCCAAAATGCTTTTTCAAAAGGGTGCTATGCACTGAGATGGCGCTACGCATTGGCCAACCCTCTGTAGTGTAAAAAATGAACTGGCACGACACATTGAGATGGCGCGGCGCATTGGGCTAAAAAGCCTGAAATCCATTCAAATCTTCCTCCAAATAATATCAAATTGCTAAATTATTCATTTCCCAAGTAATTTAACATCCCTCCATGACCAATGAATGAGTTACCTTGGTGTTTATGGTGATTTAATGAGAAAAAATCAAAACCCTACCTCTTTACATTTCTTGCCAAAAGCAGTTGCATAGGGTTTGCAAATTGTATGTTTTGCTGCTAATTCCACTACTAGCCATTTCTCACTCCCTCACTACTTTGTTCCCTCAATCATTTTCTCCCTCTCTTTCCATTCTCATCTACCCATTCCACATTTCCCATATCCCTAATCAACTAACCCTAAATCCCTAATCCCACTATCCTAAAACCTAGTCAAATATCCCCAAAACCTTAATTTCCATCCCAAACCCTAAATATCATCCCCTAAACCATTTAATTCCCTAAAACCCTACAGCTAGCATCAAACCCTCCCCTCATCAGTCCCACTCATCCATGGAGCTCAAAAACATGAAGGCAAAATCGGCAAGCTGCCAAGAGGAGGAAAATCAAATTGACCACACTTGAGCAAGAAATTCAAGCTGATCATGAGTCTTGGCTTGAGAGAGAAAATATCCACTTAGAAGGGTTACTAGAGAAGGCCAATATGAAGAAAACAATGTTGAGGCATATGGCCTACCATTACTTGGTGAGAAACAAAAGTTGTAATGCAAGAATCAGGAACTTGAAAGCCAAGTTGAAGAAAGCATCGAGGAGGTGAAAGGAGCAAGATATACTTTAGATATTGGTTGAGGCTTCCTTGGCCCAACACAACACTTGATGGAGAATATTCAACCCAAATTTCAAAAAAAATTGGGACACTTTTTGCATTTTTTGAATTTTTGGGCCAAAACACAGGTTTTTCCGCCCAATGCGCCGCGCCACCTGGCGCTTTCTTTTGATGGCAGACTCCTTTTGATGAAAAATCAGTATTTGTGGATTTTGCATGAAAAAGTATGCATTCCTACCAATGGACAAGAAATTTTAATAGGTTTTGAGCCCCCAAAAAGGTCAAAAACACCCAAAAAATGACCTTTCTACCCCTTTTTTGACCCACAAGTAGCAGTGTTGAGAGAACTCAGTTTTGGAGGGGTAAATGGAGTTCAAAGTCAAAAATTCCCCTTGTTCTAAAAAATAGACAGGTATAACTTTCTAAAAAGCACACTTGTAGAAAATTGGGACACCAGGAAGGCCTCCAAAAGTGGCTGCAAACAGGTGCTACACATAGGGAAATCGGCGCGACGCATTGGGGAAATTTTGCTCAGTTTGACCAAAAATATTATGTTTTTCACCTAGTTTCTTGATAGTTTGACTTTTCTCCTTCTTAATGTCAAAATCATGATATAATTTAATGTAATTTGATGGATATTGATGTAATTATGCTAAATTTTCACTCATAGAGGTAGATTCATCCATCAAAAAGTAGTTTGCAACTAAATGGATCAGTTCCCTAGTTTTTAGAGGCAAGTTGTTCCACTACCTAATTTGTAGTTGTCAGTTTAGAATTTGTTGGAACAACTCCTAAACTTATGAGCTCAACCCCTAGAGGCTAGGATGAGTTATTGTTTTCCTATATCTTGTGATTTTTTAGTCATTAGCAGGGTTGGACTTTTGAGAAAGCTTGGAGCTTCATTGTATACTCATATCAGTAGTTTTGGCTAAGGAATAGAGACCAAGGTTTGCAACACTTTTGGGGATTCATGTGGCATTTTGTTTTGGTATAGTGCTTTCTTCTGTAATTTTGAATTTACTTATGTGTTATGTATGCCATTATCTATCTTGTTTCTTCTTAACTAAATCAAACAAGGGTAAAGGTAGAATCCATTGAAATTGTAGTGCTCTACCTAGGGTTTGCTTTAGTTTTTGATGTTTTCAGCTGTTTGAAGAGGATCCCTGAGCTTTCTTGCCCTCTTCAACTACTCACCTATCTAATCTCTCCATCTCATTCAATTTGAAGTGCCAAATCAGATGCCTACCTTGCCCCATCGAGATCTTTGCAAAATTGAGCATCATTCCCCGTACCCAAAATCTGCCTTTCCATTTGAGCCAACAAAAACATCATTTTATTCAATCAAACTCTTTTACACACATACCTAGCCTAAAATCAGTCAGCATATTAGTCATATCAAGCCCTTATTGATCATATTTTTGCTAAGATTGACCAGGAGAGAGCCCTCTCCCAACCTGGTAGGGCTAGCTACCAGGTTAAGCATGGTTTGATGTTGTCCTAGATCCTACCTTTCTCAGCTTGAGGTAGATTTGGGCTCTAACAAACTTATTCTTGGAAATGATGTTTCAAAAAGATATCTAGGATAAGGTAATGTCAAAATTAGTAAAAATAGAACGAAAACTAATGCTTTGTTAGTTCAAGGGCTAAAGAAGAACATCTGAAGTGTATGAAAAATGGTAGACAAGGGAAATATAATTGTGTTTACATCAACCAAGTGTAAGGTTATGAATGAACTAACTAGAAAAGTCATAATAAGAGGATATAGAAATCAAGACAGATTATATGTGTTTGGAGATCGAAATTCTCTTAGATATGAGAAATATTCATACTTAAAGTACAGAAGATGGTGTCTATGGTGGTCTCTCTTTCTTAAATGAATATTTGTAACATTGCTTATAGAAGTGGTTAGAGGTACTTGACCTCATGGAAATAGAAGATGGTTATCAGGATTAGTGATGTGTAATCACAAGGGGAGTAATACATATTGATTCCCATGGTTTTTTTTTATTTTCTTTCTACTTCTACTACTGACACTGTCTCTAGTGAGTTGACGTCAATAGGCAGAGATAGAACCAACTCAGGGGGGGTGAAACTATGAAATTTTAGTATTTCACTTTCTGTACATAGATCTTATGAAGAAAAGACGTGTAATGTGAGTCTTGAGCTACACAGTCACCTATATTTTTGTTTAATGAAGGAACAATGAGAAAAACTCAGGAAAAGGGATTGCTATGCTTTAGTCAATTATCAATTGGATTTTATGTTCTAATGGTTGATGGTTACAGTTTGTTGATGCTATTTATAAGTGCTTTTGGACCTCATAAGTTGTTGACGAATTGATGGATAACTGGTTGATGATGATTCCTTGATGATTCATATTGATATATGAAATTATATGATCAGATCTTATAGTGAACAACTGGCATAGGTTCAGGGTAGGCATTTTCTATGCTTCTAATAATGCATTGTCGGCATTGTGTTTGATTTAGAAGTCCTTGGTACATAATGATTCTTATCAATTGTAATAATTCTTATGTTGCTAAAGTTTCCAAATGATGCATCATGCTATGCTATGGTCATAGGTTCCTTATGATGAAATCGTAAATGATACTTATATATTACTTGAGCCACATACTTGTTTTGATGCTACTAATCAGATTTATGGATGATTCTTTTGATGATGCACATGGCACATATGTTATGTTTCTTACATGGTGATATTCATAAGTTCAAAGAGTTAAAGAAAGCTTGAGTACACAACTTCATTATTTGATGATAATAAGTGTCCATCATTACTTTATGTTGTTGTCATCATGCCTTGAAAGATGCATAAATTGCATATGGTGCAGCTATGGATGAGGATTCCTATAGTTCTTGGCTATCAAATGGTATAATGTTTTTTATTTTGATGATATAAAGGATATGAGTTACTAAAAAAGTTTGAAAAATGATTGTGAGCTCATGGCTTGCTTTTCTCATTAATGAGAAGCTAGATACATAATCCTATCTCTATGATAGATGAAATACATATAAGGATGTTATGAATGAATTTAATATTGATGAAGTGATGTTGGTGTGATAGTTATTCTTGGATGAAGAAAAAGGGCCAAGAGAATGGTGTGACTACAGGCTTCATGAAGACATGACTATTTGGAGAGATAGCTTACTTAGTCACATACTGACGATGATAAGGAATGGTGAAAACTTCTTCTTATATTAGTTTATGACGATATGCTTGGTTCTCACATTTGTTGATTATCGTGGTTGATGCTTATTAGATATGTAATGTTAGAAAATTCCCTAGTGATGATACATGTTTGATATGTTGGGGATGTTGTGGAAAGAAGGTGTCGTTCTTAGTATGATTATTTGATGATGATGTTGTGGTCATGGATGATGACTATGGTGCTTACACATGTACATGATATGATGTGTATGGTTTTGTGAAGATATGGTCAATACTGCTTGGAGATATTGAATATGCTTAAATAATACATGAAAGGCTATGTTTTTTATGAACATAGATTAAGGATTTTTCTATTAAGGGAAAAGACGATGTTGATATTGATGAGGTCATGAGGATGAGTTGATAACATATATCTATGGAAAATATTATCTTGCATATCAGGTCGTAAGTTGATGATATTGAAGCTACGTTGATAATGGAGATATACATGTTGTTGTTCTTAGTGTTGATGTCAGGTCCTCATGGTGCATAGTGTATGATAGTTGTTGATGACTGTCATGGTCTTATTGAGGTATTTTTGTCATGGTTATGAATGTCTTATATATCATTTGATGTAAAGGTCATGTAAAGACCTATGATGCGATCATTGTAAAATTAATTCATATATGGACTATTGTGGTCAAGTCCTTTTGGATATGTGATGTAATTTTTAAACCCAATGTGTTTGGGAAGTTGATCTAATAATGATGTCAAATATGTAAACCCACTGTGATTATGAAATTGATGTAAGTTTGATTCCTTGGTGATAGTACATGTCATATAAGTCATAGAGTCATGTACTTAATTGTACATTCGTTAAAAACATCAGGCCGTGCTCAAGGGGAGAATGATTAGTGTTCATACATAACAATTCAGATATGGAAGTCTTCATTTAGCATTTGTCATCCCTTTTCCGTTGATTTCAAAGAGGGAGAGTAGGTTGGTGTTTGGAGAGTGGCTTCATTTGGTGCTTGGCATGATGTGTTTTACATTTATTTAGAGGTTGTGGTGACCAAACACCAAAGTCGTTGCCATGAAGTCCAAAGGGGGATATTGTTGGCATTATGAATTATGTGTTGTCCTTGATGGAAACCTACCTTATGAATGGAAAATTACTTGAGGAGTTGTCTCTTGATGGAAACCTACTTGTTTAATGTGTAAATGAAGATGTAACAGAATGTTTTATAGATGTGATAGAGTGTTTTGGAAAATGCATAGAAGTTCAGAGGTAAAGGTATGATAAAGTTGAAAGTTCAAGAAGTCTACATGGGTTCTGTTAAGAAAAGTTGCATACATATGTGAGTATGAAGAAGAAAAGGCACATACATTTTTTGCACCATGGTATTCTAAATACCAAGGGTACTTACCATGGTATTTCCCTATGGTATTAAGACTAGTAATGGATTTTTTGATCCCATCTAAGAAAACCATTGGCTGGAGTATGGTTTTGGCCTTTGGTATTAAAAAATTTGAAGCTATATAAGGTGATGAAGATGAAAGTGGTAAAGGGATTCAAAAGTGTGCAATGTGTGCAAGTGATGGAAATACTATGAACAATTAGATCTAAACAAAAAATGCATGTTATGGGCTATTGATACTTTTCTTGATTTAAAATAAGTATGCACCAGGGAGTTTGATGATGGATAAAATCCAATAGATCGTAGATGAAAATCATGATTATGGGATGATTTGATTTGTGTTGATGGTGTCTTAACGAATGATTTTTCTGTGTATGTCAAGATCTGGGTATGTCTAAAGTTTTGTGTTGCAACGAAGATCTGACTTTGAATTTGTAGATATGTACATGGGCTTTGATAGCCTGCAAGGTGCATATAGACGGGGATGTGTTTCTGGTAAGTCACATACACGTAGGTTTTGGATTTTGAAAAGCACGTACACACATAAATACACTTTGAAGAAATCTGATACATAAAATATGATCTTTATGATAAAGGATGTTTGATCAGTTTCATCAGTTCTAATGTGTTTCCATTGCCTATCAATGAAGTCTTCCTAATGATATGCATTTAAACAAATTTATTTTTATTATGGATTGGTTGATCGAAGAATATTAATATTACTTACTGATTGTGATTGAAGGTCAGAAATAGTTATGTGATTGGTTTAGAATGTTGTAGTAGATATGAGTATGATCTAGTCTTTGTTTTAGAATGGTAGTTGTTCAATTTTTAGTGGGTTTGCTACTGTAAAGTAGAGTATACATTTTGATAGATGGTTAATTAGGGTTTACAGTAACATGATATAGTTTCTGTGATGTAGTGTAAGTTGTTTGGTATTCTGGTTACAATGATATGACTATTCTAGTTGGTTCGTTAAGCTTTTGGTTGAGTTTCAATTGATTGGGTTTCATGGATTGGTTGAGTCAGTTGTGTTAGATATTAGTTGATTCAATTACAGTGATGAGTTACAGTTTGATGATTTCTATTGAGCTTAAATATTGGTAGTGGGTCCAGCCTGGAAATTTGATGAAACATGGGCTACAAGTTATGATGTGTTGTACCATGTGGATCTAGTATGAAAATATATGAAACATGGTCCACAGAATTGAGGGATTTGGTGCTTCCTTCTAGTGGTAGTTGGTAAGTTAGATCAAGGGGTTGGAGCTCCCTTTCAGCAGAAGCTTGAGAATGATTGAAGGTTGTAGCCTTCTACAGGCTGACACTTGTGTATGGTACATGTTACGACATTACAAGATCTAGGGGGTTGGAGTTCCCTTCCAATAGGAGCTGGAGAATGAGTGAAGGTTGTAACATTTTGCAGCTAGTTTCCTACATACTGCTACAAGTTTGCACCTATATAAGATTTTAAAAATATTTTCTTTATATTAAAACAAGATAGAGACGACAATAATAGGTGGCCTTTTTTCCCGCATTGGGTTTCCACCTTAAATCCTGGTTTTCTATCTAATGTTTAATTATTGATGCAGTGATTGAAGATAAACAATTGATCAATTAACTGAAACATAAGTTTACTAGATGTACGCTAGTTTCCTCAAGAAAAATCACGTACACACGCGGGTTCCTTTCAGTAAAGTCATGTACAAAAATCAAATTATGAAATGAAAAGTATGTGATTTTGAAAATACTGATTCACCCCCCCGTCAGTATTTTCCCTAAAATCTCCCTCTCAAGGGAGCATCTCATGGCCTTCTCTTCATCAAACTTCACATCTTTCTGAACCATTGTCATCCTCTTGGTTTGTAGGTACACCCAATATTTGTGGGGTGTATCAGTGTGCCCCACAAATATGCCCAACTCAGCTATTGGCTGTAGATTTTTCCATACATGTTTGGTAACAGCGCAATAGACTGATGAACCAAAGACCTTGAAGTCTGCCACATTTTGTTTCATCCCTAAAAGAGCCTATTCTAGTGTACTCATGCTAAGAAGTCGATAAGGTATTCTGTTCTACATATAAATAGTTGTGTTCCATGCTTCAATCCACAAGTGTAATGGTAGGCCTTGATCATGGAACATCACATGTGCCTTTCCCACAATACTTTTGTTCTTCCTTTCAGCCACCCCATTCTAATGTGGGTTACAAATTGCTATCAACTCCCATCAAATACCTTCTGCTACACAAAAGCTCTTGAATTAATTCGAAACATACTCCACCATTATCACTTTTGAGAGATTTAACTTTTCTACCAGTATCTTTATTGGAAAGTTCTTTAAATTCACAAAACTTAGCAAACATCTAATCTTTCTTCTACACGAAGAAAATCCAACACTTATGAGAAAAATCATCAACAAATATTACATAATACCTATTCTTGGCCGTGGGTGTTGTTAAGAATGATCCAAACACATCTAAGTGAACTCGATCAAGGATCACTTGTGCTTGACGGTCTTTGTCATGAAAGGAATATTTGGTGTACTTCCCCATTGTACACCTTTAGCATGCATCTCTCTGCTCTAGTGTACCCTAGGGAAGTCCTATAGAAATTTTCTACATGATCTTCAAAGCTCCATGATGCAAGTGACCAAATATTCTATGCCACAACTCACTAATGTCTCAGATCTAAACCTTCTCTGCTTTAGTGTTCAAGGCAACACAATCTTCGACCTCCAATTTGTAGAGGTTCTTCACTCAAACCCATATCTGCTTCACCTGTCTCGTGGCTATGTGATGAAGGAAATCCTTTCCATTACTAAATATCACATCATAGCCTCTTTCCTCCAACATGTCTATGAAAACCAAGTTCTTCTTCAAGTTTGGAAAATACATGACATCTCTCAAAGTGAGGGGTGAACCAAACTCCCTTTGAAAGGTAACAATACCAATGACGGTTGTGATATAAATCCCATCATCACCCATATCGATATGCATATGGAGATCCTTCTCATATAAGTTACTAAAGAGCTCTTTACTAACAATCATATTGGATGAAGCTCCACTATCTAGGTACCACACACTACCTATCATTGATGACACCATGCAAGAGATTTTTGAGGTCCTAAATGGGCCTCTAAGGAAATTATAAAATAATAGTCGAAATAATAAAATAAGATTAGATGACATCATCAAATTTTAGAGGGAAAGAAATATATGTTTTTCAACTCGTATTTTCAACTTATGTCACTATAGGTTTATTCAAATTTCCATCAAAAACACCCACCAGATGCATAATTTCATTCATCATCGAAGGAATACCCATGTTTCATACTTTTGATGCACCCTGCTACACGAAAGATGCGAAATAAATGAAAAATGTGATTGTAGTCACGTTTTTTTCATGTATTTCTCATTTTTCATGTAGCAGGGTCCATCGAAAGTATGCAACATGGGTATTCTTTGGATGAGGAATTAAATTTTACATCCATCGAGTACTCCCACTCAAAATTTGAGTAAAACCTTAGGGAGATAAGTTGAAAATATGAGTTGAAAAAGTAGTTTTGTTATTTTATTATTTTTTTAACTTTATACTTTTTTACTCTACAAATAGTGAATCAGTCCCCATGGTTGACATCATCATCTTGAATCCGATTGGTTCTTATAAAGTTTATTGTGGTTGTAATTTTTTCTTAGCAAGCCCATTATAAACCTCAAAAGTACCCTAATGCCTTCACCTACCTCTCTTCCTAAGTGATTCTTACCGACCTTCTTGTGTGAATACTTTATAGAAAAGTTTCCTAGCTCATGATAGTGAAAGAACTATATTTTCGACATGTCCTTCTTCTTTCCACCCTGAAAAGAGTTAGATTTAGAATGGGATGACTTCCCCTTCCCTTTCTTTTCCTTACCAACTAAGGCACAATTCTCCTCGTCATCATGCTTTAATAAGGATCTGTCTCTGGTGTTTCATAGATTCTCTTCTTGTACCAAGTTGAACCACAATTTCTCTCACTCTGGTAGCTTCTCATTCCCATTAACTAAGCCTTGGTAGCTGTGTTAGCCTCTGGGAAGTCCTAGAGGTGCTAGGTTCACTAGATCATCTTCGGCAACAGTAACCCCGACACTTCTAAAGCTCAAACCGACATTAGGTGAACATGGTCAAGTACTTCAGAATTGAGTCATCATTTTCCATCTTAATATTTATGAGCGTGTCCTTCAGTACCAGCTTCCTGTGTTCACTGCTATTTTGAATCAGGTCTGTCAATTCCTTCCACGTTGAAAATGGAGTTTCCTTACAGTGGAGGTTTGAGACAATATGATCTCGATCTACTTCTAGGAGAAATCCTTCTCTCCTTTTCCACACACTTTCTCCATTTAGCTAGAACTTTAGCATCAAATGTTGGAGGCTTAGGGATATCATGATCTATGAATTCCTTCAGCTCGTTGTCTTCCAACATTGCCTCCATCCTTTCCTTCCAAGATATGTAATTCGAGCTACCCTCTAGAGCACACTCATGTCTAAAACCATAGAATGACATCCTGCTAACTCTGAAGTATGAAACTGCAAATTTGATTTCACCTACACAACAAACTTGTAATCTCCTTTTCTATAGTGAATTCAGCTCTGATACCATGGAGATTTTTACTGTAGATTCAAACTTCTTATGTGATATGATAAAACAAAAATTAATCAATGAAAACACTAAAAAGAAAAGGAAGAATTTCAATCACACATAACACAATATTTCCTGGGGAAAGAAACTATTCAAAACCTTGTCTATCTATATTGCATTAACTAGAAGATTTGAGAATAGAATACAATTCTTTTTCAACCCGAACAATCTCTACACAAGTACAATCTATCTCACTGCTTCAAAAACCATCTCAAGCCAACACTTAGCCAATTCTGTTGCCTGCCAAGACCCTGCTTCCTTGCACAATCCCTAAGGGAATTAGCTCATATTTAATTGGGAAAATCCCTCACTAGAACTACACAATCCATCATAAGCCTTCTATTGATTGCATGCACCATTTGTACAACTCAGAAAATTATACAACTGATAGTACAATGTCGTTGCGCTCTAATCTCAACTGGGTCTTCCTCCAAACTAACATGCATGAGTTATTTTTCAGTGAATTATCAATTATCTGATTGATCACTGCATGTGAATTAAATCCAATTTAATTCAGTTGACCACAGACTACTTCCTCCAATAGTTAGAACTAGTTTAACTAAATTAACTCAGTGAAATTGAATTAAATAATTACAACTCAATAAGAACTCAACCTGAGCCCCTAAAATTTAGAGACCACTCTACGTGGCTCTAGATAGAGTTCCAACTCAAATTTGCTGAGCCAACATGGCAACTTAACTTAGTTAACAGCTACAAGTTGTTATGATAATAGAAGTACAATTTAATTCCTAGTTTAATTAAGGACAAATTAAATTAGGATTTTCTTGTTGCTATTTTTAACCCCTCCCAAATCATTTTGGTTATAAAAATTCTTAAATGTATGGTAATAATTTGAAAATAGCCTTAACCATTATTATTAGAATTGTCTTTCTGTTTTTTCCATCTCGAAGAAAACAATGAACATTTCTAACATTAAAACTAATTCTCATGAGCTTCAAAGTGAAATCGGGTGATGGTCTACTCCCAAGACTCCCTGGGAAGATACAATTTTCCATCTTAGTGATACTAGGAAGGTTGAGCATTAAAAGCAATTTCTTTTATACTATCCAACCCTTACTCACATCCGCTCTCATTTCCCTAACATCTGTCACACTTCCAATCTTCTTGACTTGTCAACTCAACCCAACTATAGTGATCTTGGTGCACTTCTTTCCCTTATTTTTGAGCATAGAAATAAGATACTAAAGAATTACAATTATATTCTTCTTTGCCATAAGGTCTGGTAGACCACGTTGGTCTTAGTGGATATTAATAATCTCATCATCATCATTATTATTATTTAATAGGAAGTTTGTATATACTAACTAATGATAATTAATAATATTAATTGATAGAAAAATAATATATCACAATTACTAATGTTCATTATTATTGTTTAATAATATTAGTTGCTAATTAACAATAAAATATCCAAAAAAATCAATAAATATTAAAACAAATCATATCCAAAATCATAATATCAAATTGAAATGTGAAAGCTATAAGTAATATTCAATTATACATTATTAAAAAACAAAGGATAATCACAATTAACGAATTCCATTAATAGTATTCTAATAAAAAATTATTATATAATTGGTTAACATTAATGACAAGAAAAGAAATTTAAATATTGATTAAAATAAATAATAAAATTAGTTTGTAAAAATTCACTAAACTACAACTTAGTAATTCGCTAAATGTCAAATTATGAATGACAATCAACTACACTAATAGAATTTATGGAAACAACAAAAAATCATTGACAATTTGTGGAATATCCTTGAGTTTAAGAGGTTGAGGATTAGGAAAATGTACAAAATCGATGTCATTGTTGACTACAATCTTTCCCTATATTATTCATGGAATTGTAGATTACCCGTCAGTTTAATAATCTACATTCCATAAACCTAGATAGCCATCTCTATTGAAAGAAACTAAATGCAAATGTTTTTGGATCAACAAAAAAATAGATAATAATATAAAATCATATAACTATATTAGTTTAATTAATAGATAAAATGGTTTAGCTTTCGAAAAAAGATAAAATGGTTCCCATAGTAAACAATAAAATATATTTGTTATGAAAATAATTTTAATCTAATACATATTATGAACGTGGAAGAAATTTACAAATACATACTCTAAATATGAATCAGATATACCCTATTTTCATCAGTAGAAATTCAGAGACTGTAATGCATATGTCCAAACCCATATGGGAAGCCCTTCTATTATGCTAAATTTGACAGAAGAACACACCTCATTTCTTGTTTATTTGGATACCTATCGATGCAATTATACATTTCATCATCAAATAACTTAGAAAAAGAGTGATATTTAAGATAAATAATACGAGGACTTTGAATGCAAACTATAAATTTGTAATTCTTCATATAATATTTCAAAACAAAAACTAATGTTCCACTCTATATCAAGACTATAAATGTAAACTATATGTTTGTAGTTCGTCATATAATCTCACAAAAAAAATAAAATATAATGTTCCCCTCTCTATATGTGCTCTACCCTTAGGATTATTTAATATGCCAACAACTTCTGCAATAAGAAAACCTCCAATTCAACAAGAAGTTAGTCCCATGCAGTTAGGTCAATTATGGGATAGGCAAGAGAACATGCTAAGAAAACCAGTTTCTCTTTTTATGGAGGGAAATGCATCAGATGACCCTTAGTCCCTACCAGTTAAGTGGGAATTATAATTTCATTAAAATTGAAAATTGATTTATGAAATGAAAAAATGAATTGTCAACTAAGCAGAAAGGAGTTGCATACATTTTGGTGGGTAGTATCCACTTTTAAGTCTAGATATTTACATTTTTACTACTACTTATTAAATTTCGAAACAACCCATAAATAATGGTGTGTAGTAATTCTTGGTAGCTATATTTATTCGCATCTTGTTTCTATCCATTTTTTATGCAAATACTTGCTTAAATTTTCAAATATTTTAATTTTGGTTGGTTTTCCTATGAATATTAACAATGAAAAATCAATCCATAAATAATAAAATTGACGACATAATTATTGCAACTACATCCAAAAATTTTGATAGAAAAATATGGGGCAATTATGCACATGGTGGAAAGGCCATAATAAGAACTTCAAGTTTATGGTTGAATCAAATGTTTGAAAAATGTCTTTTGCAATAATATTGAAAAATAAATATTTGTTTTTCGAATTTAAGAATAATAAGTTGTATTCACCAATTCTAAACTAATAGTGGTCAACAAACAAATCGATTGCTACTTTTGTACCTTGGGAGGGACTAATCATGCTAAATGAACATGGCTTGGTGATAACACATGAATTTTTTGAAACCTTATATATAAATAATGTTAAAATGTAATGATATTATAAAACATAGAAATATAAAATGTTTTAAATGAAGGGTGATGGTTTTGGGGTAGAGATGGGCTTTTCATTACATGGGGTATGAGGAAATTAAATGGTAGTATCAAGTTAGCTAACAAATCATTCCAAAGAATGTAAGTATTATGCCCCTTTGACTAATGAAGAAATAGAGTTTACAAAGAACTCAACTAATGACAATAGTTCTAGCAGTAAATGATGATAACAAAAATTGATTATTAGGAATGATATATTTTAGATTTTTTTTTATGAAAATAAGACATATTGTTTAATGTAGACCAATAATGTTAATAAATATTTGTCCAAATTATTATTACTATTATTATTATTATTATTATAACTCTTGTTATTATTATTATTATGGATGGACGTTTATATTATTTCATTTTGCATGATGAAGTGCTTCTTATTTATATATAATAAGTTGGATTTTTTTATTTGATTATGTTATGAGTGTCAATAAATGCTATCATGGTAATTAAATTTATTTAAGATTTATATTTTTTAGGATGAGTAAGTCATTTATTTTGTACAGAACAAAATAAATTAATATAATGATTATATCTAAATATAAGAACCAAAATATAAGAACAATATCACTATTAAAAACATTTGATTTCTAATGATTAATCAAATTATTGTTAAAGAAAAATAATATGCATTTTCCTTCATGATGTAGACAAAGTTTATCATTGAATGGTATAACTATTGTCACCAATCACACCAAACCATGAAATGGGATGTTATCTTGTAGACCTCAGGAAGAGACTATCTAGTGCCATTCATCTTTCTCTGGAAAACTAAACCTTCATCTATATGGCTTCTAAACTAATACAAACATTCATTTATATGTGATCCGAATTTAAACAGGAACACAAAAAATTACAGAGATAACCATAAACACAAAGACATAATGGAAATAATACTTCTCTTCATTAATGTAAAATACTGAGATATGCTTACAAACACAAAATGGAAATAAACAGCTAGGGCGATGGTAGCTTATCTTTGAGAAGAGATGTGGCGGCTACACGCCTCTGAACTATGTTACAATGAGGCTCGAAGGCCTATTTATTGTTGAGAAACAATGGAAAACCATAAACATCCAAAAACCTAACCCTAGAAGATGAAATGCCAAACTGTGGACCCCGTTTGGGTAAATTGGTACATCAACTTCTCAGGGTCGTAACTTTGGCATACGATCTCTGCTTTATGCGACCAATATCTCATTAATATCTATCTGAGAACTACAACTTTTGAAAGAGAATCAATAATCCATGGACCCATGCTACTCCAAATTTTCCCAAAAAATGTTGTTTAGGGCCTCAAAATGGCTCTGGAAGTTGAGGACCTGAAAAACTACTAAAAATGTAAACTGTGCTACAATTAAGGAAACTCAAAAGCTGAAGAAAAAAAATGGTAGGGGTCCAAGTGGACTTGGTGGGTGGCCACCAATATCCACCTGGATCATTCGTCCCCCCTTAGGAAGAAATGGTCCCCATTACGTTGAGTTCCTCCATGAGATGAGGAAACTTCTGCTAAACTTGGTCCCTAGTGAGCCACTTGCTCTGGTGAAGGAGTTGTCCTGCTTTGACGACTCGATACAGTTAGATATTCTGCTGGTGAGTGTGCTTGATCTGTGTGTCCATGATCTGATCAATTGCATCTTGTTCCATGCAATCTCGATTTAACTCTGTGGGTGTGAGATGTTATGCAATGTCGGATGTGTCTAGTAATGGTGGAAAGTATGGCCAAAGGTGGTCCACATTGAACAATGGGTGTAGACCAAGGAATGGGAGAATGCTAAGCTCAAATGCATTGTCTCCCACAACCTTGGTAATGGTGTAAGGACCATATTGGAGTGGTCTGAGTTTCCGATAGGATCTGGTAAGGCATTCCTTTTGCAAATGGAACCAAACTTTTCTCGCCCACCTCAAACTTGTGTGGCACTTGATGTTGATCATGTCATTGCTTGTACTTAGCATTTGATTTCTCCAAAATGTCCTGGACCTGCTAGTGAATATGTTGGATGTGCTCAATGAAGTTGTTTGTCTTATCTATTTTGGACTAGACATGAGCCGAATCTACGTGAATAGCTGCAAATGGCATGGCCACCTCAATGGGACATAGTGGCTAGAATCCCAATCCCACCTAAAAAGGGTTGTGGCTAGTCAAGCTGTGGAAAGCGTGGTTGTAGCTGTGCTGAACATAGAGGAGGCTCTCGTCCCATGTGCATGGATGCTTTGAGTTGTACATGTGCAGAATGTGTATGATCATCCTGTTGACAACCTTTGTCTGGCCATTAGTTTGAGGATGGAAGGTTGTGGACTTAGTGAGTTTGGTGTCCAACATCAACTAGAGATTGGACCAAAATATACTAAGGAATGTGCTATCGCGATCTGAGATGATAGACTGTTGGATCCCAAAGTGTATCCACACTCATTCAAATAAGATTTTAGCAATGGCTTCCGCTGTGATATTCTTCTTGCAGGCTGCCTTAATGGCCATCTTCGAGAACCTATCGATGACTACAAAAACACAGTTGTTTCCATGCTTAGTGGAAGGAAGGACTGACATGTAATCCTTGGATATGGATTCCCAAGGTCGACTAGTCGTAGGCAGTGGGGTATAGTGGTCTTGCTTCTTGATAGTTGGTTTGGAAATGGCGTAGGCAGTGCATGATTTTATTTACTTCCCAACATCCTATCAAAGATTCGGCCAATAGAAATACTTCCGCAGTACTGCCACTATTTTCTTGACCCCAAAATGACCAACAGCCTGACTATAGTGTGCTTCCCAAATCATCTTATCGCACTCACTTGAAGGAACAGAAAGGTTACCCAGGTGGCATAACAGGGCATCCTGGAGGTGAAAATCTAGAACATGCCGACCCTCCAAGAGTGTCTGGTATCTGTGGCCAAATTCTGGGTCACTTTTATAAAGAAGTGGCCAATCAGAAGTCTCATTCCCACAAGAGTTGAGGACGGTGGTTAATTCCATGATCGGTGGTTGACTGAGGCAATCTCCAACATTATTGGTGCTGCCCTTCTTATACTTGATATTCAAATGGAACTGTTGTAGGTATGTGGACCACTTTTGATGGCAGTCATTATGCAATTTCCCTTGGGTCTGTATGAACTAGAGGGGTCGGTGGTATGTGTGGATGACTGTTTCCTTCCCCAAAATGTAATGCTTCCATTGTCGGTAGGCTTGCACAATGGAATACATCTCTTTGTCATAAGTGGGATACTTCTGGAATGTGTCTGAAAGTGTATCACTGTGATATGCCACTGGATGCCCATGTTGAGTAAGGACTGTCCCAATAGCATAGTCAGAGACATCTGTCTTGACTTCAAATGGTTGTTGCAAGTCTGGTAATGCGAGCACTGGTGCTAAGTAGAGGGGATATTTCAACTCCGTGAATGCCTTCTGTTGAGATTCATACCAAAAGAATTTTTCTTTCACTCCTCCCTTGGTGAATTGGCTCAAGGGCCAAGTGACATGAGAAAATCCCAACACGAACCTATGGTAGAAGTTGGAAAGACCTAGAAATTTGTGGAGCTCTGTTAGAGTGGTTGGAGAGGGGCAATCCCGAACGAATTGGATCTTGGTTGGATCCACATGCACCCCCTATTCATGAGTAATGTATCCCAGATACTGAACCTGGGTCATGCCAAAAGTGTATTTCTCCAAATTGGCACATAACTTGTGTTGCCACAATGTTTGGAGAACTTGTTGGATGTGGTGGAGGTGCTCTTTCCAACTCTAGTTGAAGATCGGGATGCCGTCCAAGTATACCACTACAAATGAGCTGGTGAATGGTCACAACATGTTATCCATTAGCCTCATGAAGGTTTCAGGAGAATTCATCAATCCGAAAGTCATAACCAACCATTCGAAAAAGGAACCCTTTGGCTTTGAAGGCAGTCTTCCACACATCAGAGGGTTCGATTGGTACCTAGTGATATCATGACTTCAAATCAATCTTGCTGAAATATTTTGCCCCCTTCAATTGGTCTAGGAGGTCATCAATCCATGGGATCGGGTACCTATTACAGACAATGATCTTGTTCAGCACCCGATAATCAATACACAGTCTCCAAGTCCCATCCTTCTTCTGTACCAACATGATCGGGCTCCCATAGGGCGATGAACTCAGACGGATGTGACCTTTCTACATCAGCTCCTAAATATTCCTCTTGATTTCATCGTTCTCTAGAATGGAGCGCTGATAGATTGGTCTATTGGGTGATAACGCACTTGGGTTGGATCGATGGAGTTTTTGACCTAACAATGCAGAGGAACCCCTAGGGGGGATCTGAAGATGTCCTCGTACTCCTCCAATACCTTGTCCATCTATAGTTGTCATGCAAAGGGGCCCTATAAGGAGGTTGTGGCCACTATCTTCTTCTTTCCTTGAGGTCATATCATCAGGAAAACAATTTTCCTGGTTTTGGAAATGAGCTTACTGCATTATTTTGTAGTAACCAAAGAGATGTCAGTAGGCAGTGCTACCTCCAGTATCACGTACGACATATTTCCCAAAGTAATAATAACAACACGGGGCCTTGATTCATAAACAACATGTTGCTTCCATAAGTATGGTTGTTCTAATAATACATCAAAAACTTTAAGGAGAGCAATGTAACACAATACCTCATCCGTGAAGGGCTTGATGTTGTATGGAAGGTGACACTGTTGGCTCACACGAAGATCACATCCTTGGTGAAGCCACCCGATAGTGTGTAGTTGTGGATGTGTTGTGGTCAGTAAGCCCAGCCGCTTCACGACCTCTGCCGAAATGAGATTCTTTTGGCTCCCGCTGTCAATAATGAACTATAGCAGGGATCCCTTTACCCACATTTCGAAGTGGAAGAGACGCCCCTCCTTTGGATCTTCGGGTTCCTCCTTCTGGATCTTCGTGGTGGCAAGGGTGGCGTTGGGCTCCACATCGATAATTTACTTCCCTTTATCATTCCCCTTATTGGGTTATAACTCAGAGTCAAAACATGCATCTAATTTTGAAACGTTTAGCTTAGCCACCAGTGACTGCTTAGCCCAACAATCACTTGTGTTGTGAGTGGAGCTCTTATGGAACTCACACCATTTTCCCGTGTCATTTTTTGGCTTCACAGCACTGTTCTTTGATTGTAGCTTTGGCGGGCTGTCTTGGGCCACCCTGCCTTGGCTTTGTCCTTTGTTCAATGGTTTGGGGGCACCTTTCCCTTCCTTTAGATTCGCAAATCGAAAGTCTCGTTTCTTCTATTTAAACCTTTTCTCGACCTTGACAGCATGTCAGTATGTCGTGCCAAGTGAGGAGATGTTCAGGAATTCTATTTCTTCCTAGATGTACTTGTGCAGGCAGCCGCGGTATTAGAGTACCAAATGCTGCTTTGAATCCTTGATACCCAACTTTGTGCGAAGGGTATGGAAAATATTGGTAATCTCTATCACTTCTTGGTCCCTTCCCTACCACAGCATGGTCCACTTCATGTATTGATCCTCATAGCTTCCGAAAGGGTAGCACTGCTCCTTGACAGCATCCTAGAATGAACTACAGGTGGATGCAAATGAAAATAGTGAGCCGATACTTTCATCCTTCTGCTCGCAGTAGGTTTCCCACTAGTCCTTGACATGGGGAGCTGCTTTCAGAAGAGAGAAAATAATATTTTCCTGACTGGAAAAATCATGAACAGAAAAATAACCCTCTAGCAGATTTAACCATTTATCAACGACATCTGTGTCTATATCACCCTCGAATATGGGGATTTCAAAATTAACTTTTACCTTAAATGGTGTGGCATTTCCAGAGTAGCTGTTGGAAGCCAATGCATCGCCCCTGGGTAGCCGCTGAAGGATCTGGGAAAAGTTGTCAGTCATCGCATTCCTTTGTCGCTCAAGGGCTTCTTCGAGCAACATTTTGATAGAATCTCGTGCCCCCTCATCTTTCTTTTCATCCGCCATTGGAGGCCATCGGGATTTGCGAGGCTGGTTTTGCAAAGGTTCGACCAGTTTAAGCCCTAACTCCTTATATCCCCACCTCATTGGGGACATGCAAAGAAAAACATAGAAAAATCATACCGCTCTAATACCACTAATCCAGATTTAAATGGGAATGCAACAAATTACAAAGATAACCACAAACACAAAGATGTAGTGGAAATAATACCTGATTTCATTAATGTAAAATACTAAGATATGCTTACAAATAGAAAATGGAAATAAATAGCTAGGGCGAAATAAATAGAAAGGGGAAATAAATAGAGATGTGGCGGGTACATGCCTCTGAACTATGTTACAATGAGGCTCGAAGGCCTATTTATTGCTACAAAACAATGGAAAACCTTAAACATCCAAAAACCTAACCCTAGAAGATGAAACACCAAACTGTGGGCCCCATTTGGGTAAATTGGTACATCAACTTTCCAGGGTTGTAACTTTGCCATAAGATCTCTGTTTGACGCGAACAATATCTCGTTAGAAATATCTATCTAAGACCCATCTTGCTCCCAGTTTTTTGAAAAAATGTCATTTAGGGCCTCAAAACGGCTCCAAAAGTTTAGGACTGGAAAAAACTGCTAAAAATAGTAAACTATGGTACAATTAAGGAAACTGAAAAGTTGAAAGAAACAATGGTGGGGGTCCAAGTTGACTTTGTAAGTGGCCACCAATATCCACGTGGATCAATATGACCACGAAACTAAACTAAACTAAACTAAACCTTGAATTCTAAATTGTTTCATGAATATGGACGCTTTGAAAAAAATAGATAAAGCTAGATTAGAATCAAGCCAAGTCAACTGATGGGAATAATGTTGACAACTCATAAGGAAAAAATACCATGTTATCATTTACAAAAGGTACAACTCCAATTCCACATAATCCCTCTTGCTTAAGGCATATCACAAGCTCCCACTCAGACTCGGGTAGAAAGGGAAATGATAATAACTCTTATTGAAATAAAAATAAAATTCTAGACCAAATTGATAACATCAAAGATAATTTGATTCTAGTAAATGAAGGTGAGGAAGGTAGAAAATTAGAGGAAATTCCACCTCTAGAGGATACGCTTATGATCTTATAAGGATAAAAAAATGATTATCCACACCCTTGAAAATATGTGAATCTATGCATTCAATATCTAGTGGGTAATGAAAATATCTACAACTCATCTACGAAGGCCACTTACTCTTTTGGATTACCATCCCTATGCACTGGGTTGATGAATGAGTGATATGAGGGTGAAATTGATTCACATCCATTGGTAAGCAGGTTTATAAATAAAGTGAGAGGAAAATGAATGAACAATTAGAAAAATGTAGGTAGAGGTAAGGAGCTTGTGATTTAGTCAACAATCAAAGGCATTTGGGACCAGGATACCATAACCAACAAAAACCAAGGTAACTCCACTCTTTATAAGGGAAGAAACCTGAAATTGTGTGGGTTTAGGTACTAAAATAAAAATATCACACATAAGATGTCTTATAAAAGAGGAGAATACCCAAAGTATTTTTCTCTAAAAGATGAAATTGGAAGAACTAGATGTCCTCCAAAGCTGACATATTGTCTAGTGTGGTGCTTTTGTGGAAGTTGTGAGAACTATGGAGGCATTTGGAGGCCTTTATACTCTCTTTTCCTCCTCATTTTTGAAGCCCATTAAGGTACACCCTTGTTGAAATTTTCTATTTTCTAATATTGTCAACATCTCTCTTCAAAATATTTAAGCTCCCTCTAACTCAGTATGTAGAAATTTGATTTATTTGAGGTTCTTTATGGCTAGGGTTTTTCTCAGTAGAGCTCAATGCAAATTTTACATAAATGGTTGGATTTTTAAAAACACTTTCTCGAGAAATCATGGAAAGTGTGCTCTCATGGGAATTTACCAAACATAATTTCCAAATTTTATGGATCTTATTTTTGCAATGCAGTTTGGTTTTTATAGCAACAAACAAAATTTACAATATGTACCTAAATAATTATAGCAAGAAAGATGAAAATGGAAATAAAATAAAAAGAAGGATCCGGAAAGGAAAACAATTCAATGCATTGCACTCCTTACACTAGTTCACAACTAGCAGCACCCTACGTCCTATGATTTCATAGTCAATTTTTTTTATTATTATGTATATTTAAAGATGGGGTTTTGTATAGAAAAGGCTAATCATAATCTTGCATAGGGGGTGGATTTTAAATTTTTTTTTAAAGAGTATCATCGTTGTATAAATTGCTTAGTTTGTTTTTTATACCTACAAAAAAATTGTGATAACAACTAGAGACTAATGGTAGAAGGTGCCTAAAGAACCTATGTAATACCTTACTTTCAAATGCATAAAATGGTGTAATTATTTTGTAACTTATTATTAATTGACTTATAATGACACATTAATGATGGTATTTGAGAAATAATAATAAGGAATCCACTATTATATGATAGGGAATAGAAGTGTAACACTCCCCATATCTAACCCCAAGAATTTATGTTATTTGTATTTGGCTAGTTGTTGAAAGATATAGCTAGCTCATGACAATATATTTTTATTATTTGAATGGAAATAGAATTTGGAAAGATAAACATTGAGTAAAATAATTCAATTTTCCAATATAATGGGGGCTTTTTAATTTCTCAAATCTTCTCTTTCAATTAATCAAATGGAATTAATATTAGGGACATAATGAAAATAATTAGAGGAGAATAATCTTAAATGAGGACACTTGGATAGTAAACCATCGAAGAGGAATATTTGGATTTACAACTTGTTAAACAATGCACCATATTAGAGAAGGGGTATTTATCCCAAGGAGGATAATGCTTGGAAGTTTTTTCAGTTATACGGAATTATGTCCTTATTATGTTATCCTCCTTTTACCTATATATATATATAAAAGGGTGGATAGAGTTTTATATTTTTTATTAAAGAAGTGTTGGGCAAAGAAATATGTTAGGCCTATAAGGAAACCTACTGGTATGCCATTAGGGCATGTGAGAAAACCCTAGAACATGGAAATGTGAGTGAGATGACTTGCAGGTTGCACTGTCACTTTTATTTTTTTCTTTCTGTGTGTGAATTTTAAGTTTTCTCATGTGATGGTAGGGCTTATGTTGTATGTGTCTCATATAGAAGAACATGGATTTGGTGTGATTCATGGTGATGACTATGATTGATCATTTTATACTATTATATTTTCTAACCTAGTAGATGACATAAATGGTTGAGCTAACACCTTGAGTTATTTTGAAACCTTTTACTTATAGGATGTGAGGCTAGGCATAGATAATCGTGAGATGAAATTATTGAGTCTTGATAGTAGTAGAAAATGATCAAATTAGTGACTAGGTGACTAAAAACGTCAGTCACCATGATCATTTCAAGTGAATTACTAGTAAATTTGAGCAATTTTAAGTGGATGAACTAAAAATGACTAACTTAAACGACTAATTTAGTCTAGGGATAAAATATACGACTAAATAATACGTGACCAAACTAAAAGTGACTAACTTAAATGACTAATTTAGTCCAGGACTAAAATCAATGACTAGATAATAAGTGATAAAACTAATAATGATTAGCTTAAATGATTACTATAGTCCAAGAATAAAAATATGACCAAATAACAAGTACAACAAGTATATGAATTACTCATTTATGTTAGTAATTTTTAATTATGTCACTTTGAAAATGGAAAATTGCAATTTTGATATTGAAGTGTTACATTTCACTACCTGGGTCTTTTAATCCATCTACATTGTTAAATTTAGAGACAAAGGGGTCTCTAAATCCATCTATAGTGTTGAATTTAGAGACAAAGGGGTGTTTGCGTCCATCTACAGTGTTAAAATCTAGAGACCAATTTAAGAGGGTCTCTAAATCCATTTGCAATGTTAAGTACATAAAATGGACTCAAAATGACTAAAATGTTCTAGTCATAACATCTAACATAAAAATGACTCAAAATGCACATATAACATTATCTTGAACCCCTTCTAACAAAAGCTATTATCCATTGCATTTTGAATAAAACGTGATATGAGATTACTTTTACTATGAAATGTTTGATTTAAATCATTTACTTGTAATAGTTCATGAATCTTAATGAAGAGCATTTTCATAAATCCTTTGCAGTTAAGATGTTGCACATTACATTCATTTTGAACATATTCTAGAATGTTGGCCTAATTGAAATCTCCTTGAAACATAACATATGATAAAGAAGAAATTCAAGTAAAGAAACAAAATTGCATAAGTTTTTTTCTTTCTTCTATGCTATTGTTTCCTATCCTACCACCTTAAAATGTTTACTTTGAAACATTTTGTGTACTTTCTAGTTTTATATGTTTGATGAATAGAGTGTTTAGAGTTTATATAGACTAATTTGTTATTGCCTTCTTCGGTGATATTCTTATAAACTCCAAGACAAAAGAGGAGCATGAGTGACATTTAAGGATGGTGCTATACGTGTTGCAAGGACAATAATTGTATGCCAAGTTGAGCGAGTGCACTTTCTATGAAAGGAAAAACCATGATTTAGTTCAAAATGTCCTAGAGGAGGGCATAACAATGGATCTAGGGAATATGAATTAATCCATCAAAGGTTGGCCATCACTAAAGAATATTTCAAAGGTGAGACTCATTATGGGTTTACCTAATTACCCCATGATATTTATTCTGTACATTCAATTATTTCATTGCAACATAAATGAGTATAGACTGAATGGACTGCAAATTGTGAAGACAATTTTCAATATCTAAAATTTTTATTAACCAATGCACATATTCTAAAGAATGCATATCCAAATGAGGATATTTTTAGTGTGCATAAATGCATGTCAAGAATGAATTGGTAGACCCCTTATGCAAGATAGGCATGTCACATGAATTAAAGAAAATCAAAGTACATGAAGGAAATTATGCTACCCATGACTTGGAGCTTACAACTATTATCCATGCATTGAAAATGTAAAGACATTATCTTATGGGATGAAACTTTTAGTTTAAAATAGACCATAGCACTTTGAAATACTCACAAAGACAAATTAGATGGTTGGAATTCCCTAGTGAATTTGACTTTGACATCAACAACATTAAGGGAAATGAGAATAAAGAGGCTAACACACTCAAAATTAAGAGGGTGCATGTAATGCATGACGCTACAGTTATTATCATATACAACATAGACTTAAAAAGAATAATTTTGGAAGATTATGATCAAACTAACACTATTTACAAATTAAAGAAGGCTTACAACAAGGTAATTCTCACCATAAATTTAAAGACTACATGATAGAAGAGGATGGAAACCTCCTGCAAAGGAACACAAGTTTCTGATCCTAATTCTCAATAATTGAGAAATTTAGTGATAAGAGAATTGTGTGATGCACCATATGTTGGATACTAGGGTACCAGATAACTATTGTAGCTATAAGAATCCAATATTTTTGACTTAGTATTGAAAAACATGTGGTTGATTACATAGCCAAATGCATGTAATGTTAGAAGGTAATGGTTAAACATAGAAATCCAACATGATTTCTATATCCATTGTCCATTCCTAAATGCAAATGAGAAATTGTTACCATAAATTTCATCACCAAGCTACCAAGGATAACAAGGTGAGATGATTCCATTGTGGTATTGATGGACAATCTTACGAAAGGAACACATATTATTTCAATTAAGTTGATTGATAAAGAATCCAATATTGTGGAAATTTATATAAAAAGGAAATTATGAAGTTATATTTCAAGTTGAAATAACCTAGAAAACAAAGTGATTGTTGGGATGTATATTATAAAAGAGATGTAAGAACATATGTTAAAGATACGTAAAAATATAAAGGATAAAATATAAGATAAGTAGAAAGTTTCGCAAACAAAGGAAAAATGCATATATAATTTAGATTGGTTGGGCATGTGTTTTTCAAAGTGAAGACTAAAAGGAGATCACTAAAATTGGGAAGCTACCCAGAATCGGTAGGACAACATTGTCAACCATTTAAAATCCTAGATAAGATAATGTTGGTTATATACATTCTTGCATTAATTGCATCCATGAATATTCATAAAAGTGTTTTATGTATCTTTATTGAAAAAGTATGTGCCTAATCCTAACCTTGTGATTGATTAGACTATGGTCTAGGTGGATCACAAACAAGACTTTTGGGTGGAGACAATATGCATCTTTCACTCAAAATTCGAAGTGCTTCTATACAAATCCATTATCTTGGTAAAGGTCCAATGGACCTATTGCAATCCTGAAGATACCAAATGGGAGCAAGAAGAGGCTATGTGGGAGGACTACCCATAGATTTTCATATTTTGAGGAAATATGAATGTGCATTTGTGCATAAATGACTAAAGACTAGATTTTTTATAGCTAGGATTACTAAATTCCATAGCTTGGATATTTTAATGTCCAGTTAGTGGTTGAACCCTCAAAGGTAGGTGGGACAGCCTAAAGGATTGTGATGGAGGTAAGGGAGTACTCTTCCTTGGATTATGTAGGTTGAGGGAGTAAGAGTTGGGCATTTGGGATTTCTATAGGAGTTACTAAATTGTAAAATTATAGTGTTAAGATGTAATTTTTTTTTTTTTTTTATGTATATACATGGAAACCTATATGGTGATGTGCATCAAATATAGTGAAAAAGTGTAGGGGGAGGAAAATGTAACACAATGGTTTTGATCACTAGATTAGAAATGCATATTTTAAAATATGATGAATGTGTAAATTCCAAGATATATAATATGTAAAAATGTAGCAAAATATCGCTAGCATTATTGGATTTCAATGGTTTCATTATGCAAGGTGACCAATGTGTGAAACTCGAAATAGTTGGGAGGAGACATAAATTTTTTTTATCCATGTTAAGGTTTGGTGTGGTCTAGGCCTAGTGTGATCATCAAGGGATTTTTATGGCTTAGATGCCCTAGGTTATGGTTTCCTATATCACGTGCTAGTCCCACAAGTCATGGACACAATATCAAACAAAAAATTATATGTAAACGTTTATATTGAAAATAATAATATAAAATACATCACTGGTTATAAAATGGACAAGAACATATTCATGGATGACCTATCATTCCATAAAGGAGGGGGATAAAAATGGGTCCAAAGGTAAACCACACATGCCTAAAATCCCATGTTATTAGCAAAATTAAATGTCATTACCATATCATCCCCATTTGACTTATTAAAACCAGTCATTGAATGCATTTTTGAAGTTGGCAGAAGAGTCATATTAATTAGTTATTGAAGCATGGGCTAAGTACACTCACGAGGGGAGTGGTTTTATTGAATTCATGTAAGAGGTTGGTGAGAGAGTCATCTCACCTAGATGTGAAAACATGTGATGAGTAAAATTATCTTTTGAATCGTCCGAGTTAGAACATGCATAAGAAAAGGAATTTGAGTAGAGGAGATAACTAACTTTCAAAAAGCAAGAGGAAAAAAAAACTAGAGTATTGTTGCTACAAGAGGAGAAAATACAATTTGTGTTGAAAACCAATATCTAGTGTTGATATTTATGATGAGATCTAGCTTTTAATGTTGGTGAGGGGTTCTCATTTAGAAATCACTCAAGTGTTTGTGTAAAGTTTGACGTTGTAAGTGCTCCACTAGTAGCTAGATTTCCTAAATCCCATAACTAAGAGATTCCTTACCAATCTATGTTAGAGACCTAGAGGGGATGGAGATTGTCTAAGGGACTATGATACATAGAAATAAATATCATCCTTAGATTGTGAAAAATGATGGGAAAGAGAGTTGGCTAGTAGGAGTTATTGTAGGGGTCACATCACTCTTAATTTACTAGGTATTGGTATGTTAGTGTTGACTATAGACATCCATAGCATCATGCTCACCTTTGTGGAATCATAGCCCTAGATTAGCAGTGGCCTATTGCATAGAGAGTTAGTCAAAAAATAAATATGGTTGGATGGAATATTTGACAATTGTAGCTATTTGTGTAAAACATTTATAAGGAAAAATACTCCAATCACTATATTATTTAATATGTAAATGTTATGCTTGAAGGTTATGTTAAGTTAATGTTATGTATGTTTAAATGTTGTTGTGCAAGGTTAATTCATCTACATTCTTTAACTTTAAAATCATGAATAGTAACATGAGCCTATATGTTAGACAACATACATTCATTTCTTCCAAAATGGTATTAGAGTTGGCTTTATGGTAGCATGCCTTAGACTAAGGGTCTAGGTATGTCATTCATCGTCTTATTGGTATGTTGTCAAAACCTTACAAATTTTCAAGTAGCAGCATAAGTGTGATGATGTTTAATAAATGTTATCTCAAACATCCACAAGTAAATGCAAAAAAATACCCAGACAATAGAGAAAGTAAATCATAAATGAAACCAAAGAAAAATTGTTGGTTCCTATTCATCTCACACTGGATTTTTTTTATAGTTTTACAAAGATATCATCAATTGAAGAGTCAATCCTTAAATTTGGCATGCACACAAATTAAAGGCTAGAACAAACAACAAAACATGCAACTAACTAACATACTAGCACTTAAGATCTAGAAAGGGATCCATCATGGGAGGTGAAATACTAGTGATGATGCTCCTTGGTAATCATGGCCTAATGTGTCACATTAGCTCCTCCCAGATTAGATGGATATTTTCCCCACTTTCTTCTCAATTTAGTGATGGAGATATGTATGTGAAATTGCTATTAGATAGGTTATCACTAAACTTGTGAGCTCTACTAAAAATGATATGATGAGTAAGGTTACAATGATGTGCACGAGCATATGAATCAAATCCTACTCAATGTGTAGATGAAAAAAACTATGCTATGAAAAAAATGAAAAATATGTTGTCATTGTAAGCTACCAAACACTACTAACATCATAGTGTGCCCATCATAAAATTCTAATATATAAAATGAAACAAAGATCTTATCCAAGATGTAAAAACGCATTGTGTAAGTATCTCACTCTTACACCCAAAATATTTAATCTCTAAGATTATTTTGACTTTCAAAATGATCAACATGCATACTTTTGTGACATTTCACAATGAATAAAAGTTATTATTTTACACACCATTTAAAAAATAAAAAAATGTCTAGAATAAAACAAATGTCAAAATCTTCAAATAAATTTAAAACAGATTGCTCAAAATTGAGCGCCTAAAACTATGTCTATCCACCCCATAATTTAACACATTTTTCTCAAAATTGGGCGTGTTGTTAAAAATATTTTACCATGATCTAATTCCCACCAAGAAAACAAAGGCCAAAACAATAGTTTTGCACAACAGTATCAATCTCCAATCTTCCCTGGAATATATGGAAACAGGAGGTTACACTAGATCAATCTTTAGGATATCTAGATCGATTCCCATTCTTCAAATCGATTGAACTCTGATGTCTTAGCTACAGATTTTTTGTACGTTTTCATAGGACAATCAACAGTTATTCATGGATAGCTAGGGTTTCAGGGTTGAATTTTGATACGACAGATGGAGGAGGGTCTCTTCAATAGCTCACCCCACAAAACATCGATTTGTTTGGTGCCTATTTTCATATATCCCCCGATCTTGGCCTTGCGAACTCCACCACGAAGAACGAGGATGTTACTTTGAAAATCTTGGCATCAATCGACAAATGCCCCTTAAGCCCCTGCTCAGGTCTCTGTAACTTCATCTTGCAATCCTTAGATTTCTTGACTCTGAATCTCAGTATTTTGGAAATCTCCTCATAGCTTCAATATTATGCTCCAGGATGGTTGAGTCGATATGAGCCACAATTCCTGCTTTAGTGTTTTGTCCTCAAATAACCCTGAGAGGTCGAATGTAGGGGGGAAAGGGATAATGTTGAACGCGTTGAATCAGGCCATCTCAGGAAGAAAGAACAATGAATCAACATCATTAAGGAGGCTGACATCGACATCATAGTCGAGCTACAGGTGTTCGAAGCCCTGCCAAAACTAGGGGACCTCCATTAGCTCGATGTGGGTTATCCTCATCTCAGGGTTGGGATCCAGGAACTAGAGAATGAGTTGCCGGATATCGGAGCAAAAGTAGGCCAGGAATTTGAAGTCCCCCTTGTGGATCTTCTTATACAAGGCCATCAAATTGAACAGAAAAAAACCTCTAAGATTACCTCTAAGATTACCAGCAGCAAAATTGAACAGATGTCGAGACAACAACCTTCCAATTCTACATTAAACACTGTGAATGAAAATGAACCTCAAAAGTGGCAGCAGGTAAGACACGTATGGCACATATGTTATCTTGAATAGGGGTTGGATACATAGAATGTGAAAGGGTAAATGAAGGTTTTTAGGTATAAATTGTTTTAACATGGTTTTGTTCCACGTACAAGTTTGGAAATAGTGAAGAAATTATCTCTGCAGTGCTTCCTCCAAAAGCGAAAGGAGAGGAAATCTAATTCTAGCTCATCTACAATTTCCCCTCTATGTATTTAGATGATTCAATAGGAAATGAAACGAATAGATCATTTATTGATTGTTTTAAATTTAAGTTGAGATGATTGAATACAAAAATTTGTATTGAAGCAATGGTTTCTTTTTGTGGGAGCTCAAATTGAAGAGCGTGGTTCCTTACATCATGGTGGAGAAGGTGACATTGCATTTGAAAGCAGCGAAGGATTCTGATGAGAAGATCATACTATTGTTGGGTTGTCAGTGGTTGAAAATTGAAAATGTGGGTGGATGCTATTGACCTTTAATTGCATCAAGCAGGACGTTTTTTCCCTAATTTGTTATTTTCTCCATTTTAATCGAGGGAATTAGCACACTTTGTACTACTAATGACAACAATGGGTTTTGCATACTGCAAACTATGAGTAGAGTGTGACAAGTGAAGCTTCTTATACAAGGCCATCAAGTTTCTCAGGAATGGCAAGAAGCCTGCCAAGAGAACAAAAAATATGACCCCGTAAGACCAAATGTTGGCCTTGGCACCATCATAGCCCTCCTTTTGGTATCTATATGAGAAAATCTTGAATATTATACTGAATTTCTGAAGTATGTAAATTGCTGGGAGGACTATATAAAAGCAATGGATACCTAACGGTCTCTTGCAATGGAGGCCTGGATCAAAATAGGTTTGTGCTCCTTTTGTCTATCAGAGGCATGCACATCTGAAAAATACAATGAGAACAAGCCCAACAACACATACTCCTACACCAATAAATTGTCCATTTTGTATCTTATTTTCAAGAATATCCATGTAAGGAACAAGACAGAAGGAATTGTCTATCAATCCATCAACATGACACTTGTTATTGATGTATAGTCATATTCCCTCACCATGAGATAGTTAGCTTCAACATCCGTAATAGCCAAGAAAACATAGTCGTATCACCAAGCTCGAAGCCATGTCCTGGGATATATTAATTGACTTCCAAACACAATTGACAGAAGAAGCTAATTCAAGGACTATGAGGTCAGTACAACAATTCCTCTACAAGTAAGCTCATTTGAGGAGAATCTAGTGGATGTTATCAGCAAAGAAGTCACCTGGCCCAGAAGAAGGTCTATCAATGTCTTCTTAGAATAGAGTTTTTCAAAATTTAGAGTGTAGAATGGAAGATGTGAGCTACAATGTGCAAGCTGGTTTATCTTTGCCTTTTAGAGTTATGCATGATTGTCCTTTAGCTAGGGCCTTGATTATGGTTCTTGAAACTCTGTAATTATTTACTTCATGTTGTCACTATGTTTGCTAAATTTTCTTTTGTGATAGTTTTGTGATATGTTGTCATTTGATCAAGGTCAATCTTTTTCTTATGTTACATATGTCACATGGCAAACAACCCCCCTAGTCGAAACCACAGAGTATGGAAAAATCAAGTGCATAGAAGGTTAACCATGCAGAAGGTACACAATGCGTAGCGGACTAACTGGGACCTGCGTGTACCTACAGTTCTATGGGCTTATAGAACCATATGCAAAAAATTGACGATGCAGACACCTCCGAGGCTAGAGTATGGAGTGAACGCTATAATCCCCATAAATTATAAAATGCCTAGTCCACGTATAGCAGCACTGGTAGATAGGATGGCTCACGGAGCCTTGGAAGAAGGGATCACGCAGTTGAATGAAGTAGAACACTCGGGACTTGAGGAAGAAATCTGATAGGGTGATCTTAGGCTCCAAGAACTTGGGAAAGAAAGGGTGTGATTAAGGGAGAAAAGCATTCTGGTGGAAGCAAAAGCCAACAAGCTGGAGGATGGAATCAAGAAGGATTTTCTCGATAAAGAACCCAGCATGATAAAACAAGGTGTACACAATCACATTGACAAATTTGGTGACTATCGTAGAGAATTGATCAGCCTGATGCCTTGGATTGGATCACATATTACTAAATAAATCCACCATGGTGGTGCACTGTAGATGATAAGATGCGCGACGTAGCTAGTAACAATAAAAGGTGGGTATTTTTTAGGAAGAGTGGTGGATGATTGGATGAAACCCTAAAAAGGTGGCACAAACACCTAACTAGTCATGGGAAGTATAGTCATAGCACTCCAAGCAGTTGAAAGGAGGTGCGGGACTCTAAAATACTCTGCCTCGGAGCTGCACGATGTTGGAGCTATGCACAAAAGTAAAGTGTCACAAGGTCTGCGATCGTGCAAGGGTGGTTGCATTGCCGCATGGGTTGGCTGGAAAGTGACTATTGGATTCACTATTCACAATGTGATGCTCAACTTGAGACCAAATTTTGCAAGTGATAGGCATTCAAGATGCACCTTATGGTCAAGATTTGGGAAAATCTGTTGCTAAGGGAGCATTAATGAACTGGATTTGGGGGGAGCAGTCGAATTCAAATTCAAAAGGCACTATAAATTACAAAGGGATGCCCAGGAAACAACACTTGGTCATTTGCAAATTGAGCTATTGTATGCCTCACGTATTTTGAGCTGAGATCTATTTTCCCTATGCCGAGCATTGATTCATCTCCTGGGTATGCGATTGGAAGATTTCTGGACCAACAAGATGGCAGTGTCACAAGAAGTTAGGGAAATTGCAGAGATGACCGCTGAAGAGGCCGCACAGGCCCTGACTATGGGGGATGCCCTGGAAGGTGCCCAAATTGTGGTGGAAATCCCCAAATAATTGTGAACACTGAGGACGATGAAAGACAAACAGTTGATGATTCATGTATGTGTGTCCCCTCGAAACCCGTTGCGCACCAAGTTAACGATAGAGGAGAAAGGAGAATCAGTTAACTTGGCAACCGACGAGGATGAGGAAGACCTGGAGGACCTTATAATTGAAGAATATGAGGATGAAGACATGATGGAAGAAACAGAGCCTACGCACCCTCCAACAAAGCTGCCCACCTATATCCCCTAATGGAAGGGGGAGGAAAAACTGCCCAAGGATCTCGACAAGAGCAAGAGCTCTCTCCAGAATCCTCTCCTCACGGACGACATCACCTTTGAGGGCATGCACCTAGGTTGGCTGCCTAACTTGAAGTTTGAAGTTTGGGATCTCGCTGACCATAAGAAATTCCCTCATCTAGCCCAAGAAGAACACTGTGGTAGGAGTTATCAAATTGGAACTGCGAAAGTGGTTACACGGAGTGGGAAAGGCATGGTTATTAAACCTTCTCTGGGTGCCTCATTTCCACCGCGCCCCAATAATAATATTCGTCATCAGACAGTTTCTCTGCCTGGAGCATGGTGGATGTTTGTGGCTGGAGGAGCCCACCCCCATTGTGGACCACTTAATCCAACACATTACCCAACTCCCATGCAAAGGAGAGAACCCCAGAGACATCTCGGAGGGGAAGACTAGTGACTTGGCCATCGCAGAGGCCATGAAGAAGAAATACAAGCTAGAGAAGAAGAAAAGGGGCTACACCATATCCAACATCAACAATAAAGCAGTTAAAGTGGTGACCCAGATACTAGCTAGTAAAGTTATGCCCAAGTGCTACGCGGACGAGGTACCCCCACTGGTGGTGGCACCTATTGAGTAGTGCATGCAGGGGGTCTAGTTCAACTGGTCTGAGTTCTTATGTAAAGAATTCTTGGAAAATTGTTGCGAGGCCCAGGAACAAGGAAAAACGTTCCACTATGCATGGCTTCTGCTGTCCATAGTGCTCGTGGCAAAGGAATTGCTAGAGGACAATCAGTTCCCCACAATTGATAGGGATCTACTAGAGGCAGCGAAGTACGCTTCACTATGGGCCACAAAAGACATGAACCGGATCCACAACAACAAGATATTTTAGTTGTTCATGGAAATGAACATCAAAATAACCACAAGCCACAATTATCACCCACTGTCTACAATAGCCTACATAATTTTGCAGAATTTAAAGTGGACCAGCACAACATATATATCAAAGCACGCTAGGACCCGGCCAAGAAATGGAATGAGATATCCTTCGTAGCCATAGATGATAAATTTTTTGATGTACTGCAGCCATGGCCACTGGAGTGGCACACCCCAGACATCGCAGTGATGGAGATGTTTGCGGTGTAGAAGAAGAAAGAGGAGGACAAACTGTGCATAGTGTAGTTAGCAGAGAAGAGAAGGCAAGAAGCAGTAGCATCGAAAGTGCAGGAGGCACGAGATGCTACACAGACAACAACAAAACAGAAAAATGCCACAGCAACAACAACAACATAGGAGGTAGCCGAGAAGGCGTGCAAGGGCCAAAAGTCACCTTTGCATGGGCAGGAAACAGAGGAGGAGAAGGGCAGCATGGACCCACAAACCATGTCAACAGAACTGAAGCACCAGTGCCCTAGCAAGTGGACAGGGCTGCGCAAGAAGGTCAAGGCATTAAAGTTGTCTATGAACCTGATCACCCTTACTAAGGGTGATCAGCATGACATCAGTGAGAGGGTACACAACATCACCTACGAGCCCCTCTAGAGCTTCACACGAGAGAAGTAGATTGTGTTGGGGGCCATCATAGTGCAGCTTCAAGAGTTGCAGGTGCACACTCCTCAGGCTAGTACCCTTTCGATCAGCCTCGTAGTAGGGACAACTGCTGGAGAGCAGATGTTGTGCACTCAGAGAACAAACATAATAGTGCTACCAAAAGGGGTAGTGGTTACAACAAACGAGGATGACAGGCCTACGATCAGCACACTGAAAGGTATCGAGATCAACATGGCTACATTCCCACAGGAGATGCTATATGTTTCGCATGATGGGATTATTGTAGAACTGTAGGCTAGGGAGAGTTGCGCGTTACAAGTGTTGAGTGAACAAAAGATCAACATGGAGTACTTGAGCTTGCAGCATGATGAAGTGGTGCCGCAGAATAGGCAAATGGTATGGGTACTGGAAGAAGCCTGTTAGATGGTCCCTCATCTGGCCATCCCAGTAGAAGCACCACTAGAGGCGCGCATCCATAGACTAGCAACAGGGGTGCATGAGGTGTGAGAAGAAATGACTAAGATTTAGCTGGAGTTGGACCTTCATATAGTAGAGCTACAGTTGAAGGTGTAGCCATCCACCCATCTGGAAGTAAGGGAACAACGTGCCAATGCTATTACACCAGGGCTGTAAGAGATTGGCAGTGCAGTAAGGGACTACACCAAAATGTTAGAGGAGTTGTTTGAGGTCCTCAATAATCTATAGGAGGACCCTAACATCCAACACTTAGAGACAAAGGTGCGTGAGCTCCAACAACAGTACGAAATCGCCAAAGGAACCACACAAATAGTGACCCTCACTCAGAGGGTTGCACGAATGCAATAGTCCAAAGGGCTAAAAGAGCTGGTGGATGCAACATGGCACAAAGAAACAGTCTTGAAGGCATGCGTTCAGCTTTGGATCGACAAGGCTTTCACCATTACAGCAACAATTGAATGCAAGCATGTACAAATGCAAGGGACGCAGGAACATATGCAAGGAAGCAGTTCTGACACCATGGTCTTGGAACAATGGGTACAGGAGATTCAACAAGCAACCGCTCAGTGCGATGTCGACTTTGCAGCTATTCGAGTAGAGTTGGAGGGACTCCATGCAAAGATCTTTGCACTGATAGAGTGACTTGAGGGCAAGTCACGATGTTTTTGTTGCGGGCCTGTTGGGTGTTGAATCCCCTCGAAGGCATGTTTTGGGGTTTAAAGCCCAAATTTTGACCAAGTCCATTGTAAAGACTCCGCGATTTGTGGGCGTGGAGTGTGAAGTCATAATAGAGTCACAGGGTTGTCTGCTCTTGGTTTTGTAATATAATGTTGATTTGAAAGATCCACCCATGGTCCGTAGACCATGGGATTGTATAAATAAACAAAGGCTCTAAGTGTAAAAAACATCAATTAATAGAATATAAGCATGATGAGTCTAGAGAAGTGATTGAGTCGAAGTGTAAGGTGTGTCTTTGGGTCATAGAGTAGGAGAAGGCTCTGCAACTGAGTGCACAGAGGCCTAGTAGTCCGCAGCTGAGTGAGCGGACCCCTGTAGTTGAGTGCGCAGGGCAGATTGAGTCTGTAACTGTGGGAAGAATTAATAAACGATAAGTTATATCTTATTTATGTGTATCTATTCCTATTTTATGTATTTTTTGGTATGAGTTGCAAGTTTACTATTTATTTGCTGCGGGAACTCATATGAATGTGTTGTATAAATAAATATAACGTAAGGCATCCATTTACATGAAGATAACTAATTGGTGCAAAAATATAAGTAACACCTCATGTGTGACGTAGAGAAATAGTGTAGAGCGTTGCTCCAGCAATGCGGAAGTGCCACAACCCTGGTTAGGGCTGCACAAAGGCAAGTATATTAGGTTGTGAGGGTTAGGGAAGTGCGTGAAGCAACCTGCGTGAAAGGACTAATAGTTGGACCGAATTAACCCCTCAGACATCTGAAGGGTGTGGAAACCTAGTTCCAGCACCCTCCCATACTACTTTGGGTGAGACCCCAGTCCGTGCTCCACGAACTGTTGCTGAAAGGTACAGTAGTATAGGGATTTGTTTGGCTAATTAACTCTGAACCTGGGTCAATCCCCAATGAGCCAACACAAATGATAGCCTGCCACTTGAGGTTTAAAAGCTAGGATAGTCTGCCACTTGAGGTTTAAAAGCTAGGATAGTCTGCCACTTGAGGTTTAAAAGCTATGTTGTCATGTGAATTACAACAATCTGCTTTTCACTTCAAAAATTCATGAATTGGGTCATTTTTTTAAAATATTGCAACAACATGGTCCTTTTGTGGCTCTTCATCTTTGTTATGAAATGGATATATTGGTTTTTTCAGTTGCACTCTTCACTGTACCGATGAATAAGTTGATGAACTCACCAAACTGAGGTATATTACATGTTTGGAAATCATAATATTTTCCTGGTCAAGTCAAAATATTTATTGTTAACAATGTTGATCGTGTTATCTTGTTGTATTTCTTTCACAGGCATGCCTACCCTTGGCAGAAGGAGGTCATAATTTCTTAAATGAAGAGGAAGGACAGAATTTCTTCTGTAACACCAGAGGAGACTCCATTAGTATTGAAGCTTTTGATTTTGATAGAAATATTCAGATAGATATTGATGCTGAAGAAATATATGGTGGAGAAAGAAAGATGCCTACACTCTATTCAACTTATCCAAATACTGTAAGTTGACCAATTCACTCACTTCAACTCATTTTCCTCTGAAGTTGGATTTTCTTATGTCATGCACTCATGCTGATAAACAAAATTTTACAGGTGAGCAAGGAGACTCTTCTAAGTCCTATGGATTTAAAGCCATTCTAAAATCATTCATCTGAAATGGTTGCACTGGATTACATGGTGTATTTGGCTAGTGATGTGTTTATTCCTACATATCATGACAACATGGCAAAAGTTATGGAAGCGCACTGCAGGTAATCTTATATTGTTTTGCATATATCTGGCTGAGATGATATAGTGGTTACCTGGTGGTACAAATTGTAGTGGTGACAAATTTAGTTCTCTTAGATCAAGCCTTTGTAAGTAGCATTAAGAAGCCTTAGGAATCGGGTCACAGGTATTGTTAGTAATTTTCCAGTAAGTTGACTACATTTTTTATTATATGTTGCCTTTTTATTTCTTGATTTTGTTGGATACTTTCTTGATTGAGTTTCAGTTCAATGTAAATTGTGGAAATGCTTTGGATGTGTTAATCTTATTATCCTAGTGATGCCTCAACATTTGAAAATTATTTTTATATTAATATTTTATAATAAAGATCCCTAGTTGTGAAATACTTAAATCAACCTATTAGAAGCCCATTTCTAATCAGCCCTAAAGGGCCTCAATTTTAACTTAAAAAGTCGCTCTGAGTTGGAATTATTTTTTGAAGAGTGACAAATGCCTTGGAGATTGATTGAGGGCTCTCTTAGAAAGCCTTTGAGTCTCCATCTCAAAAATCCAAGAAGCAAAGTTGCATGGAATTCGGAGTGGGGTACATGATGGAAACATGATCCTTGCCTCATCCCCCATAAAAAAAGTAAAAAAATGAAAAAAAATTGAAATAGGGAAACAATGTATGTCTCTCTATCTATAAATATAAAATATCACAAGAAGAAAGGATAATTGAGTGAGTAAATTTAAATGTAGCCTCCAATAATATCCATGCTATCCAAAATGCACATAACATGCTTGTTGTAGCTATAGAAAACACTTTCGCCTAAAAGTTGTTGAAGAAAATGTGAAGAAATGAAGTGTGGAACAAAGTTGTTGCTCACAACTACCTTCTGGTTGTGACTACAAAACCAGATCACAATGCTTCACACACAACATAAGTGCTTCTTGTTTTTGTAGGAAATACGTTTGATGAAATAGTCTGGAAGAAAGTGTGAGGAAATAATAAGTGGTAAATTGTATTTAGAACAAAGACAGAGTATAAGGGTTTTCTAGAAGCTTATTCAATGTGAAATTAGTGTCAAAATTTATGTCAATGCCAATTGAAAGCTCTTGGGCAAGTTCCTATGGTCAATTTCTCTTTCAAAACAAAGTTAAACCAAATTAAGACATGCCAATTTTGCCGTGAAATCCCACTTGCCATTTTAGATGGCATTTCAGAACTATGAAACATTATTTGAAATGTTTTATGGCATTTCAAAGGCATGACTTCTTGAGATTTGTGCTAACAACTAAAAAATGTTACAGTCATCATTATATCTAAGGAATTCCTTAAAAAACTCCAATCATATATTAATATTAAGCTAACCTTGTATCCTTGAAGCATGGAGCACTTTACTTCTTATTGACTCTTTGACCTTGGAGAATATTATAGATGCCTTGTATCCCTTAAAGCTTGGGTATTCTTCTTCATGTTAACCAACACCTCATAAAAAGGCTCTCAAGTGCAAGCTACAACTTCCTCAAAATGTGGCCACCTCCAGGCTCCAAAAGAGGCACATTAAAGTAGTGATCTATGTGCATGCGATGGAGTGCTCCTCTAATGTGGTACTTCGGGATTTTTAACCAACCAACCTTCAAAAATAAGAAACTTTGAAAAATGACTTATGCCTTTGCAACCTGATGAAAATGTTCTTTTCAAATCTAGGTATAGAAATCAGATCTGAACTAGTGTTTTGATACAACTATTGGCTGCAAGCAATATCTTTGCAATATCAACATATCGAGGTAATGATAAGGTTTTATTAACATCTCTGCATATTGTCACCAATATCGAAAGAAGGTAACTGCTTTAACTTTGTAAGTCATTTTTGTAGGATGTAAGCACCCCTAAATCATGATTATAGACCTGATAGGGGCCACAAGTTACAACCCTTCTAATGAAGGGATTTTCCCTGTTACTATATGCTGGCTTTGTTAATATCTCATAGAATTCATTTGCCATATGCTGGATTAAAAAATAGGAGTGCTAGTATAAACTAGAAATTTGTATTGTGTGTAAAGGTCCACAGGATCCACTTTTGTATCTACTCTTGATGATGTGAAAGAGATGCTAGAAGAAGGTACAAAGTGAACAATTTCCATCAAAGTGTATCCATGTGGATAGATTTTACATCATTATAAAAGCTACAACAATAAGGTCAGCTCAGAAACAAATCTTGGACATTATTTCAGTTCAAGAATCATTCTACAAATGATCCCCCTCCTTAGCCAGTGATGTTCCTTGGTCAAGCTTTCTGGGGTGAGGTAAAACATGACTTGCTTAAGTGGTATTCATGGCCACTTGCACACCCAATCATAGAATAGTCGGGCTTAAAATCAACTATGGAAAATTTTGGATGGAATCGCAAAAACAGGATGGTATAAGTGATGTAATTGTGTACAGATAGTTGCATTGGTGCACTGACTTCCTTATTATGGTGCTTCTTATACCCTTAAGCCCAAAAAATGGGACATCCCTTGCAAGGATGGAAAAATAACTGGTGTAAAGACCTTAAGACCCTTCAGCTTCACACATTAAATTATCCAGAGTAATGCTGATATATCGATATTTCCAATGCCTCGGAGATGGTTGTATGTAGTCTTGTAGTTGCATACAATGCTTCCTTGTGCATCCTATTTGCATCTTTTATTTGCATAAATAGGAACTCTTTTACTTCTTCTCTGTGCTGGTTATTTCTCCACATAGTAAACAATTCACTTACTGCTGGTACTATACTAGAAAATGAGACTCAACACTCATGCCAATAACATGTTGGGAACAATTTTTTTGGTGCCCACCTCTACCTTTTGTTGAAATGTAATGTTTTATTAATTCTTGCATTCAAGTGGAGAATGTCTAAATCTAGAAAGGTGTGAAAGGTTGAACTCAATGTGACAATGAAGGAAGAGATGAATCAAGGCCAAACAATTGATTAATAATTGTCATTATAAACATGATCAATGACTACTTGTGCATCAATAGTAAGGCATTATTTAGTGACAACCATGAAATTAAAATTCTCTTGGGCTAGCGCATTATTGACAATGGTGGCATAAAAAAATTGACTTATAGGACTAATTTCCACAATAATGCTTGCCCTAAATTGCCATCCACATCCATATACACCAAGATCAATTATATAATGCATGCCAGAAACATCGAATCATATTTTTAATTTGAGGAAATGGGAGGCTGAACCTTGGGCCTCCATGACCATTTTAGATGGAACCAATTAAAAGCAGCTTCAATTATGGAGTCTCTATAAATGATGGTTGGGTTCACATTGGTTCACTTCAAACTCCTCCTAGAGGTTAAGTGATCTCCCACACTTAACTTAAGAAACACCTTTGTAGACTCTAAATCCTCTAGACCACCTCATTCTGTGGATGCACCCTAAGTGGTCATATCTCGAAGCTATTGGAAATGCTCACTGAAGAGAATCATGTGGCTATCTACATTGATAATAGCTCCACAATTGTGAAATATGAAGCCCTAGCATGTCATGTGGACCAAGTAAAGCCAAAAACAGGAATTACATTTTTACCTTTATTTAGTAACCTAGTATGTTTTGTTGAGTTCTTCTTTTATTATCCCAATATGTTAAGCAATATACTTATGGAATTCTAAGAAGCATATATAGGTAGGCCTCCATATTATTTTGATTGGTTCATACTTAACTAGGGATTCCAGGTTATGGTTGCCCAAGACTATATATTTTTAGTAAACTTAAGTTGTATCATATGGCCACAACTTTTTTAATATAATCTCTACTGACCCCCACCCCCTCACCTTAAAAAAAAACATAAAAAATAACTAACCTAGTAAAACTTGAAATTTACGATATTCCTTAACAATGAATAGGGATAGTGTTTTTTTTTTTTTTTCTGTTGGGTAGTTAGGGTTTAGGTTTATGGTTTTGAACAATGCCCTTAACTAATACAAAATGCACCCAACCCATTATATGGACTACAAGCTTGCTTGGTTAACTATGAGTTTCCAACAATAAAAAATTCAAGTAAAGGTCAATATATACTTCAAAGGAATCCATAAGTAATGGAATGTATCAATTGCTATACTTACTACCTATAAACAATTGAAAAAAGGATTCCAATCAAGTCAAAATGTTTACATCATATTACTTCATATTCAAGAATTGGATATTCTATGAACGCATCTAGATAAAACCTTTATGCTTTCATTGTTATTATGTTTTATTCATTTGTAACGGTGAGTACCAAATTTCTTTTTAACCTAGAGATATAATTTTTTTGTAAATGATTGTGTGTGTGATCCTAAGCGTAATTGTACTTTTATTTATGTTAGTTTTTATCTCTGTTGGGAAAGCAATGTGCCCAAATAATCATAATACAATTTGTGCTTCAATTTCTTTATGCCAAACACTTTATCAACAAACTCTATTGTTGTCTCTTAGTGAATGGATTGATTCCATGATGAATTTTCTCAACAAGCATTTCTTAATGGTAGTAGTAGGGTAGTTTTCATTGAATTTTTGCAGTATGCAATATTAGTGGCAATATGTAATTCACAATAAGAGCATAAGATGGTGGCTCTATAACATAAGCAACTACAAAGCTTATATGCAATCATATTTTGTGATCATTTTTCATACCCTCTATTTTGGTAACATTATTAAAAACTTGAAACTTTGCAACAAATTTTTGTATGATCGGTAGAACACCAAACTATTTATGATAGGTCTGAAGGCAATTATTTTCCATCATGTTGTACTTGGCACTAAATCAAGCATCAAGTAAGTATTACTCACAACAGTGATGGTGTATGATACATAGTAGAAATCATTTTTGACAATAATTGGTAGCTATCATTCCCTTAACAACCAACCTTTCACTTTCCTCCATCTTTCCTGTGAATGGCCCATAAGTAGTACAACTCAAAAACAAACCCCTATTCAATATTTATTTCAATTAGTTGTTTGCATCCTGAATTTCACTAGCCTTGCAAAGGTCATAGATAATAGAAAAACATATGAATGCAAACAATAATCTTTAAGAGAAATATTTCATAACATTATTAGAATGAAATTTCCTTTGGTAGATCAGGGAACCTTCCTGACATGAAATTTGTGTACTTGGACTTCAAATCATCTATTGTAGTTTTTGTTATGTCTTTTTCCCCTTACTTGATGGAAATTTCTCCGAAAGAGTTGCTTCCACCAATTTCAAGATCTCCTCACCTGATAGATACTTCTCCTCGACATTGACATTGGTGAGAAAGGAAGATATATTATTTTTTGTTAACTAAGAGGAAAGCTCCTTGGTAACTATGATAGGACCAAGAGACCTGGACTTGACTAATATGTAGGTACAAAGTTTCCATTTTGGCATCCAACCAAAAAGTGATAGGAAACTTGACCAGGTGTCATGGCATTTGCTTGAATATGTCATTTCATTATTTTGAGTATGCAGCTAAGTGACTCTTATTGTTAGGCCTATCTATACTAATAGAGATTGGATGCACAAATTAGGATTCCCCTTGGTTCATTCAGAGTGGCTCCCACTAGCTTTGGTTTGAGATAGCTCATGACATCACACACCTCAAAGGGAATTTTCAGCTATGTGACTTATAAGAGATCAAGTTGGGGGAGCACATTGTCTTCAAATGTTCCATCTGGATGTAGGAGATAGCATTGTTACATATTTACTGGATTTATTCTTGACTGATAACACTTGTTGTTTGGTTGTTTTGTCATGACTCACATGTTATTCATCAATTTTAAAGTTTTGTTTGTTGCGTAGAGTCTAGAGCCGAGGGACCGGACACTATGTCTTGCCTAGTTTTCCATTTCAAATCTTAAAAGACAAAAAAAATATTATTTTGAAAATATGTTTTTTTTGTTTTAAGGACAAGTTTATAGGCTTATCATGGATTCCTCACCAATGTTGGAGGAGAGCTAGCCTTATATGAGAAGGAAGATCACCAAGGTGACAATGGGTGATGTTGTCAAGTAACTTTGGGGTTTATAGTTGATAATTTAATCTATATTTCGAAGTATAAATCTTAGAAGTGGCAATGAAGTGCTTTTCTCCTTGGATTGATGGAATTAGTTTAGGCACTTATTCCATTTCTTAATAAACCATCATTTAGAATGGTGTTATGGTTCTTTTGATTTTGAGAAAGAAGCTGCCACAAGATATTTGAAAGATATTGTGGCTGCCTCAAAGGCTCGATCAAAGGAGGAAAGGGAGCCACTCCTCCTTATGGAAGTCATGGCTACCTCTAAAAATAGAGAACTTGAGAGTGAAAACCTAGTTGTGCAAGATGTTGTCTCTATTAATTGTTGGATTTGAACAAACAAATCTATCTTTGACATCATATTTAGCTTTGAACAATTTGCATGCTTAATGAAAGTGTTCTTTTGTAAAGTAACAACCTGTGGTATTTTGTATTAATTGGGACAATGCTAAATTCTATAAGTTAAAAAATTCTTTCAGTTATTGTGGCATTCATTTTTACCAGTTAGAAAGACATGACAATTAAGGTGATTAGACATTTGTGTCAATTGTGCCATTTTCCTAAATGCATATATTTACAATATGTTGTAGTTTTCATCTATAGTGCTCTTCCACTCAGTGTCATCCAAGAAGGGATCCAATTGCCAGTTCTATAGTTTGAAATAAGCCATTTGGAAGGATATGAAAATAATAACCAGTTTTATATGTGAGAACCATTGCAATTAAACATCTTGTTCTTGTTTCTATCTGGAGCTTTTTCTTTGTAATATTGTAGACATTTAGTCAGACATCCGTATTAGTTAGGCTTCAACATTCCCCCTAATTTTGATCATGAATAGTCACAAGGTTATCTACATGGCAAAATTCCATGCTGGTATGTTGTGATAAACACAATGCTTAACAACATTCTTTGTGTTTTATAGTGATAAAAATACTTTTGTAAATTTTTTTTTGAAACGGATTACACTTTAACTTTGCTTACATTATATATTTTAAATTTGACAGGTTGAGCTTCAATATATGCATGATTATGCAGGGGTCAGTACAAGCATTGTATTGACACCATCTCCAATAACACATTTCTCAGGAGTAATTAGAAACAATAGTATTTCTGTAGAGGGTGAAGTTTCTTTCTACATTGCATCAAGAAACTTCTTGAAATATGATGAAGGCTTGGGCATTTCAAAGCTTGATTTTGTTTCTTCTTTGACCTTGTAATACTTGGTCCTTTCCATTCTTGTAAACTAAAATAGTGAATTTTAGTGGGTTTTTTGGTAAGATTTAAGGACAATTGCAAACTTTTTTTTATCAAGGATTGTATAGAAAGTTTTTTGGTGTCATACTGAAAGTGACTCATGCTTTGTAGAACTAGTAAGGGCGATACCTTAAAGGCATATTACTTGCACATTATTAGTCCTCTAAAAAATACTATTGTTGGAGTAGAGATATCACATAGCTTTTCAAGGAACAAGAAAATGTTCACCATATGCACTCAACATGCTTTGGACCCAGCAACAACAATTAAGGGGTGCCTCCATAATTATGGAATGACAACTGCACTACTTCAACATGAGTAGAGGCCTACAAGTTTTGTTACTCTTTCTAGTGAGGTGGACACCAAAGCCTTTCACAACCATGTGAAGGTGGTGTTATGTTTAGTTTTGTAGACTTGAAGGATATGTCATGGATATGCACTATTTGGTATAAATTTAAGCGAAGGTCTATGCTAAATTTTGATTGGAATCTTTTAGTTTTTCCTTTTAGAATAATTATTTCAGTTCATGTGTTTTCTTTTGAGGAACAAAGTAGCTCAAAACCTTGACATAATTAGCAATGTAGTTTTGTGAAGTCAGACGTTGTAAATTTTATAAGGCATATGGTCTTAAGAATGAGTGTTGCCAAACATGGTTGGCCGGAGCTTCAATCTGGTTGAAAAGTTGTGAAACATTTTTGGTTTTAGCTAATGGTAAGATTATTATCTAAGCTCTTCAGTATTTGATATGGGTGGGATTTTGTTCAGGCCATTCATTTCATATTGTTTCAACATTTGGATGAGGGATTAGACATTCCCATTTTGATTGAATTAATAGTTTGAGGGTGTGTTGGCTTGCCCAAATTTGTCATGGACACCAGTGCTTGACCTTCATCTGATCCAATTGGTTGTCTTTTTTTTGCAAGAAAAGGAGCTGGCACTATTGTGTATGTAACATATTCATTTTTAGCCAAAAATATTTTTTTTGTTGGGACTGATATTAACACCATAGTTGATATTTCTGTTTTATTTCCATTTGATATTTAAAGTTGATTTAATGTACTTTTTCATAGGTGTATTCAAGTGCCATATAAAATTCTAAAGAAGCATCTTTCTTTGAATCATACGAGACCACAGATTCCATGCATGATTTGGCGGCTACAATAGCAAAGGTATTTTTCCATCCAGTTCAGGATCTTGTGATATTCTTTTTTGTAGTTGGAAAATGGAAAGTTGTTAATGATTTGGGCTCTACCTTTTCTTAGAGGCCACGGCCAAGGGTATATCTCCCATTAAATTCATCCAAGATTGCATCTTTCCTCATCTGTTGAGATATGCCATAACCATGAGCTGTCAAGTTTGCTAAGACTTCCACCCACTTTTGGATGGGGTAGATAACTCAGTTGGGCACATTAAATTCATCCAATACTTGCATCTTTCCTCGCTTGTTGAGACAATCTACAACCATGGGCCAGCAAGGTTGTTAAGACTTCCACCCACTTTTGGATGAGATAGATAACTTTGTTGGCCATATTAATTTAGTAACATGTATTCGAGTGGCTTTGAACCCAATTTTGTGCACTGAAAGTGCTTTGATTTAACCACTTGACCACAACCCACCTAAGAGGATTTTGAGCAGTTCGCTTCATTTTTTTTAATATAAAATTTCACTGTTTATTTAGTGGATAAATTGTGAGATTCTTGTGAAAATATCCTTGATAGATTCTGAGTGAGGACCAGGTCCAGGTTTACCATGTCAGAACCTAGGTTGATTAAGATGATGACCTTGGTTTGAATATATCCACCATACAAACTAGGACCACCCATATTTATTGTTGTCATCCCTCTTTCATCATCAAGACTAACACCTGAGGAGCTGAAACCCATGGAGGCCCATGGTAGTCATTGCAATGCAATTTATTAGAATACATGCCATGTCCACAAGTTTTTATATTTAATATCTGCATCCAATGTGGCCATTTATTATTATGAGATTTACCACATCGGAAAACGGCATCATTCACATCATTTTGAAGAAGTCTACAAAGGTCAACATAATTTTTTTCACATTTACAACTTCCCTCACATTTGTTGGTTCCTGAAGCTCTAGCACTTTCATAACAAAAATAGGCAAAGTCAAGCGGAAAAAAATGGTCCACTCTCTTTTCGTCTACTGATATTAGAATGAAATTTTATTAGAGGCACTGTTTGTTTGTTTGTTTGTTTTGGTTAGAAAAGGGTTTGCTCTTGGTTTTATGTGACTTTTAATTTATCATATGAAGGATGTTGATAAATGGGAAAGAATAATGTGTGACATTTATCTTGCAGAAATTGATGCTGAATGAAAGAATAACGAGTTTAAAGAAGCTACAGTTCACTTTGGTAAAGAAGGAGGAACATCTTAAAAAGCTGCCTAAGAATACACCATATACAAAGTTTGAACATAAGTAATATATGGATTTTCCTTTTGCAGATACATTCTTTTTTATACCCAATATATCATAGCACGAAAAATATATTGTAGAAATTGTTTGAGGACCTCATTGAGGTCAATTTTTCTGATGTGATGCTTGATTGGTACCTTCTCATATGTCAGGAAGACTTTAAATATCAATTAATATGTTCTCGAAACAAATTAGATTCAAATTTTATAGATAGAAAAGATAAAAACAAATGTCAATGTCCTTGTTTGATTGTTGCTTGACTCTATTGTGGGCATGTTACAGGAAATGTGATTGGAAAAAGGATGGGGAGACAATGCAGAACATGTATTAGATATGATTCATTTGCTATTAGAGGTCCTCCAGGCACTTGAGCCATCGACTTTGGAAATTTTTCTAGTGGGGATTCCTATGGTTTTTAATCTTGTGATTATTTCACCTCATGGTTATTTTGGGAAAGAGAATGCTTTAAGAATGTGAGACAAGACATCGGTGAACTGGTAAACAATTTTTTTATAATTGCAATGTCCATTCCATGATATCCTCTCTTTATTGTTTGATTATATTTTGAATGTTTCTTATGATTTTGTTTTGTATTTTAACTATGAAATTGAAAATACTTATTATCATGTCAATTTAAACAACAACCAAAGCTTGAAGATGAAATTAGTATTACATGATATTGATTAGAATCCTTATAACTATTTTGTATTAAAATATTTTCATGACTATTAGAAAAGTTTACTTTCATGTTGTTATTTGAGCACATGTTGTTTATATACTTAACCAAGATCATGCATTAGAAAATGAAATGTTGTTGCGAATAAAATGACAAGGATTAAACATCAGATCTTAGATTATTTATTTTTACAAGTGACCTATAGCTTGAACTTTTTAGCATGTAACTTAGTTGGCATGATTGCGCCTAAGCTTTCCTCGAAGGTTGAATACTAAGTTACTAAGGTGTTATTTTATATGGTGACATTTTATTTGCTTTGTTTATACAGGTCATCTGGCCACATTATAGTGGCCACTATCACCAAATTGAAGAAAATCTGTTTGAGTTTCTTGCTTGTATGGGGAAAATAGATTTGACATTACTGATGTTGAGATATATGTCTTATAAACTCTTTATAGTCTACCTTAGTTTATATTTTACTGTTCATTGTATTTGATGTCTTACACTCTGAATTGTATCTACTTTTTCTTTTAGAAAATGAACTTAGTATTGATGCTAAGAAGTAGGAATTCAAGAAAGAGGTTGAGAGCATTAACACTGGAGCGACAAATGCAAAAAGAGAGAGAGAAGAGAATCGATCTAGCAATATTCTTAGATTCAATATCCCACATAAGACACACATAAAGATTGATGGTCAAGTCTTCAGAGTTGGTGAATTCACTTGTAATGCCTCGACAACACAATGATAATGTTTAGAAGTGATGAAACATCATTTCATGTGTAAATTTTAGTTCAGACAATATTAAGTTGGAAACTCATATTGTAATACTTTAAAATTTCATATAATATAATTTATGTGGTTGAAATTATTTATAGATGCAGTTGATATTGATTAGTATTGTAATTAGCATATGAAACTCCACGTTTTCATATTAGATGAACATGCACTTTGTATGACATTTTTTAAATTTAGTTGCAAAATCATACTAATTAATTTATGTTGATTAATAATGAACACAAATAAAACGAATATACAACTAAATTAGTCATTTATAATGTTTATTAATGAAAGTAAATGAAATGAATATAAACTACTAAATTAGTCATTTATATAATAAATATGAAACTACAAAAAACATGACTATTGCAAATGGTAAATTTGTGATTCCAAAGGATGACTAAGTTTTGCATATATATGACTATTAGTAGCTAATTTGCAGTGTCTTATAACACAACCAAAATTTAGTCATATTTCTCTGGTCATTAATTGGTTTCAAACGATGACTAAAATTTGCATATATATGACTATCAGTAGCTAATTTATAGTATCTTCTAACATGACCAACATTTTGGTCATATTTCTTTGGTCATTAATTGGTTTTCTTGGGTGACCATATAGTAATATATTTTGTTGTATATTTGGTCCTTAATTTGACAATTAATGACTAAATCAATGACCAAATTTATGACTAAATATACTAGTAGATGATAAAATTGAGACAACCAATTAATGAGTAAGCTAGAAACGAGTAAAATTTGGTCACGTTATAAGGTACTGTAAATTAGCTACTACTGGTCATCGACTGAAAAATGGTTGTTTATATGCAAATTTTAGTCATTTTTTTAGTAATTAATTAGCCATTTTGTACTAGTGTGAGCATGGTGTGATGTTTTTGGTAGAAAAAAAGAATTGGTATTATATATTTCATGATGTTCCATATAGGTTTTGTTATTTATGTTAGTGTGAAAGTTTGAGGTCAAGGATTTGGGTACAAAAATTATAGGATGGACAATTATATATGGACACTAGTACTAGAGTTGTATTTCCATGAACTTGTGTGATGCAACATAGTTAGGTTTTGTATAACATAAGGGAAAAAGAATTATATTTTGAGGTGGATGTGTGATAAAATTTTGTTGAATCAAAGGGAGGAGTTCTTGGTGTTGATTCTAGCTTGTTATGGATCTTCAATGATGGCTAGGTTTTTCATGATTTCACATTGCTGGAGTTTTAAGAGCTAGATATTGTACCAATTTTGTAATATATTTTTTTACATGTATTTCATTTTTGTTATATGTATAAAGTATCTTGCTACTCAAATTTATGTGATTGAAAATTTTATTTTTCATCTTTCATTTTATTCATAATTAAGTAATTTCAAATATGTATCATTCATGTTTATTTGATATAATCTAGAATTTATATTACTAAATGGTATTATATATTAAATTGAATATAAAAAAGAAATTTTTTATTACATAAGTTATTGTAATAAAGTGATTTCGTGTTTGGTATAGGCTTGGAGAAGATTACCCTATTTTATAAAACTTGTTGAAATCTGTTTGGGATCATCAACCACACTTATCACTAGGAATATATTTGGATGACATGTCTTTAGAAACCCGATTGAAACACCATCAACAACATAACTTGTCATATTTTTCAATTCATTGATGAAAATTCAACTTAGAAATCTAAAATTTCAACATAAAATAAACATATACATCAATTCATAGAAGATGTGCCATAAAGGACATGTTCACACTCACAACCACTAAAAATTGTCTCAAATGTACATTTAAAAAAAATGGCACAATTTTCTCGATATAAGAAACAAGTTTGAGGCCTAAGAATGGAAATATGACTTATGATGACCTGCATAGAAGAGGAATCTAACATAGGATTCACTTCTCATACCAAAACACAATTTTATGAAATATGTTGTCATTAATACAAAATGGGTCTTATTGGTCACTCATTGACCACTACCACCCTCACCACCAACATTTCGATTCTTGAAGTCAATATATATCCTCTTACAAGAAGGAGCACAAATTTTCTTCTATTATGGTGTGCTTCATCTCTCTAGGGGTTGCACAAGGAAATGAAATTCTCATTATATGTTTTTCCACAATAAGTTACACACTTACAAACGAATACTCTATAATTCAAGCCTAGAAAACTCATAAAGTATGTTATAATCAGTCAAGAGGGTATGATCCCACTCTATAACACCAACCTCTTATCAATACCACCTTACAATAGTGATAAAATAATAGCATATAATTTAAATGAAAAGAAACAGTAATCAATTATATTAACCATAACGAAAGAATTCTTCAATTGGCGATCTGGCTATGAATCTCTCCCCAATCATGGAATTTCACTTGCAAGTTGAGCACTAGGCTACACAAGCTACTGACAAGTTGCCAAATTGACTATGGATGTAGTCTATGTGGGTGTATGGGATAGTGAATGTGATCAAGGAATGTGACGCCCAATAGATATGGCTTGGACTAGAGAAGGAAGTTCCCCAGTTGAGGTGAAGTCAATGCCAAATATTAGGGTCATGTTATACTGGGGGACGATGGGTGGGTGAACGTCATATACTGATGACTTATATTGAGGGGATAAAGTGGAGAGCTATGAAAATGGAGGAAAGCACATAAGTTTAATTTGACACATGATAGTTGACAAGGGGAGAATATGTCATATGTAAGTATGGCTGGTTTCTCCTTGTGTACTATCACAATTTGTAAAACATTAAAATAACAATACCATTATATTAAAAAATGAATGAATTTATATCATGGACTAAAAGTATTTTAATTTTTTTGGAAGGAGGGGGTGCGGGGGGGGTTAATTATAATTCACCATAGTTGGATATGCATTTTACCCAATGAACAAGTGACATCAAGCATTGATGGCCAAAACTAGAATTGATGCATCCATAGGTCTAGTGAGAGTGCTATCAACATATAGAAACTACAAATAACATATAATCTGATAAATAATAAAAACACACAATTAAGTTTAATATATATATAATATATATTATATATATATATATCTATATATATATATATATATATATAATATTATATATTTATATATATATATAATATATATATATATATATTATATATATGATAAAGAATTTAAATATGGGCATCATTAATAACCTACTCCATCATGGTTTTTCCCTTCTTTCCATACATCATACCATAATATATATTATTACCACTATTATCCTAGGAGACTCAAATGAGCCTCCACGTGATCTTTTTTGGTCAAGCTCTAGCTCTTAGTGAGATGGTCGTACCCCACTTGCAATATTAGCTGATGGTGGTTCCTTGCAAGAGGATGTCACTAAGCCACCATGATGCAATAGTGCATGACTTAATGAAGCTAGCATCATCGAGGTCTCGAAAATGTTATTCATAACTAGACTATGTTGGGTAGGGGTTTCACGCCTTCATCTAGGTGGTAAATGTCTTAGTGTTATATCGTCGCTAACATTTTGTTTATCTTGACAGACAAATGACCCATCCCACAAAATTTCCCATGTCAAAGTATATGACATCTAATCATACCTGGAACTCCACACATAAATTCTTTAACAAGTAAGAAACTTCCTCCCTATTGTCATAGGAAGTTTTATGGAATACCATGAACCACCTATCCATCTAATTATTTCAAAATGGCTTACAGCAACACTAGTCCATACAATTTTATTTTGTTGATACTAGTTTTAGACTATTGGTCAATAAACAAAGATAAAAAATTTGTTTAGTTATGTTTAGGTTTCTTATTTGGCCTTTACTTAGAAAATTTCTATAGTGTTCATATATTCAAGCCCTATAATAAATTTTTTTGATTAACTAGTTTTGCATGTTAGAAATGGAAGATACAATTGAGTTTCATGAATTTTGAAGAGACACTTATAATTACTCTCTTACATTTTGGATATATTTGACCAATGACCTCAATGTAGATAAGGATGCATCAATTTCATGATTTGGATTTCTAGGTTCTTGGTTTGGGTTTGGTTGTTCAAATTTTTTGTTTGTAAGTGGCGGGTTCAGGTTTTGATTAGGTTCCATATTATCTAATTTGGTTGTTTTCACAATTTTAAACCAAAGTAAAAATAAATAAAATAAAATAATTGTTAGAATGTTTAGTTTGACTCCAAAGGCTACCCATGCTGCTAATTTGGCATTTGAGGTTTTTGAGGAAGTAAGAAGCTTTCTCACTAACTCCAAAAACACATAACGTAGAACCAATTTGCTAAAAAATGGGGGCTTTGGCCCATAAATAAAGTTTCGTATTAGGGATATGTGCCCATTCCTATAGGGCATGAACATTTTTAGAGTGCATGCAAGTTCAAAGTACATTTGCATTCCTAGCCATGTCAAGCTAGCAACCTAGGTGGCATCTTGTTGATTCTACAGGAATGGGTGTAAATTCACACATGAGTTCTTGATGGCCCGATGGAAATATTTTGGGTCATCATCTTCATATACTAGCTCATAACTACATGATTGTAAAAACTCAAAGGAATCAAAATTAAAATTCATACTTTTGATCACACCTTATGAGTTGAAGTCATATATTTTTCTAATTCATGTGACATATCCTCCTATTCCAGAGCATGAGTACATCAACTACTTTTCTCACTTAGTGTCTTGAATTTTAGCTATTCTTGTAACATACTATAGACCTCCATATTAGTAGTAACATATCATCAATAATATTAACTCGAATAACCAATATGAATTCATTTGTCCCAAACTTATACATGTTCTTTATAAAGATTACATAAATATTTATATAAGTGAATAAATGAAGAAGGAGAATCAAAGGATAATCTTTAGCCAAAATACATTTCTAGCTAATTCATTCTTTCTTTTACACATATGTTATTGGATAGACTCATATATTATTGCATGTAGGGTCTACCATCTCCTATGAATATACTCCCTCAAACAAATGTCCATAGGAATCAATCCACCACATTTGAAGAGTCATATGACATTATGTAAGGAGTCTATAATACATGTTTCATTACCTTCAGTATAGCCTTGACCACTTGGTATAGTAGACTTCCATTTCATTAGCTCTCTTTGCTAATAGATAAACTTTAAAATAATATTTTAATTTTAATTTTCTTTATGCAAAGCCTAAATTTTATCTATCTCTTGTCTTTTACTGCATTTCAATCACACCAATTAAGATTTATCCTTGTGACTAGCTAATTTATACCTAAAATTGAATCTATGTAGAAATCTATTGTTTTTCTTTTATCTAGAGTGGCCCCACCTAAATAATGTATTTTAGTCTAAAAGATTTCATTTTGATAGTGAAATTGATTCTTTGTTCAATATTCATCCATATAATATCCACTTACCAATATAACCAAGTTCTCCCACGAATCTAACATACTAACGATCAAGCCTATACATTAGCCACTAAAAATTTGTTCATTTCCCATAAAATCTAATTGTTTTATTAACATATTAAACTCATTTAAATACTCTTTAAATACTCAAAAATAATTGTACCCATAAATTGAACCAATAAATTTGAGATACTAATACTCAAACTTACACATTAGCCATTAAAATATGTTAATTTTAGATGTAATCTAATTGTTTTATCAATGTATTATAAGTATTCAACTCCTCAACAGACTTTAATGCTTTCCTTTCTATGCAAACAACTCCCTTCTAAAAAAGGTATCATTGACAAATAACTTTGAAGCATATAATGCATTTAGCTTCTCTCATATCTCTTTTGTTAATAGAAATTTTTAAAGCATTGAGTTAGAGAATAAGAAAGGAAAAATTAAATTACAAATCCTATCCTCTTATACATTTGCAAATAAACTTCATCACATATATTGGCCACTGGTACTTTAAAAATAATAGATTCTACATAACCATTAAACTTCTCAATTTCCATTTCCATTACTATTTTAAACTTTCCTTGGGTTTTCCTTATAATCTATATTCTAAGTGAAATCAAACACTTTGATCACCATCATCATGAACGAATTGTGAAATACAACTTGTGTGCCTGTGTAACAGTAATGACATAGACATTTATGAGGTTAGTCTAAAGAACCCAAAAAAAAAAAATCAAAGCCAAACTATATAATTTACTGAATCACTGTCTACTCTCTTCATCATGTTCTCTTTTACAAAGAACAAATATTATAAGCGAACGTTCTTTACACTAAAAACAAGCTACGGACGCATCTATTCCCCCAAACCGAATTGGAATTCCTTTTATTGGTTTTTTTACATTGTTAAAACCGATTCATATATTTATGCGATGACGATTAGAGCATAATAGTGATTCGGAATTTTGAGCGAAGTTCTGCGGTCTTCTCAATTCTTTTCATATCTATAAGTATGACCAAACATATATACAAAATAAAATTATTGATTGAATTAACTTTCATGAATTATCTGGAATTATCAGATTTTGAAATAATCCATAGAAGCGGAAGAAACAATGACGACATTATGTAAGGTGATTAGAGTCCCGCAACATTCATGTAATAAAGTGTGTAGAAATTGAGGGAGGCTTTTCTGGCTCGCCTCAGTCGGAATTTGATCCCCTCCTTCCCACAGTCAGATTTAAGGCTCGCCGCAGTCGGATTTTCATCCAACCATTCTGTACCAACAGTCATGAGTACATTATAACTGTATTTGCTTTTATTTTATTTTTATTTATACTGTGTAGATTTGTGTAGATTTTTATGTCGTTAATTCGTATGTCATGATTGAAACGATGTCCATTTTTAGATAGAAGCTCCATCCAAAATCAATCAAAAACACAAAAGCTATTTGTGACCTATCAGCAGTTTTATCGTAAAACACACATTAACAATATAATTAAATTGCATGGGAGGTCAGATGAATCAAGCTGTCCAAATTCCATCCAGTGGCTTCTACTGACACCTACGGCGAACATTTAAAAGTGAAGGAGAATATTGATATGCATGTGCTATGCAATCAATCATGGGTGCAACCAATCAACCCAGAGTATTAGTATGTTACATTTATGGGTTCAATCAATCAACCAAGAGTATTTACATGGCATCAAATCATTGGTTAAACGTAGTTTGAAATTTAAAGTTGATTATTCCGGACATACGAAACTTCAAAAAAGGGAAAAGGGAAAAATTGGGAAACTCCTATTTCCAACCCCATAGAAAAGTAAATGCTGCCTGACATGCAAGGCAAATAACTTTAGCCCTCTGAGTGACACCACGAGAATCAAGAGAGCAGCCTGGAGAGAGAGGGCTAAAGCTATTTGCCTTGCATGTCAGATAGCATTTACTTTTCTATGGAGTTGGAAATAGGAATTTCCGAAAAATTGTACACGATTGGGCATTGCAGACCAAAAAAAAGTTTTGTACGATTAGGCATTGCAGACGAAAAAAAAGTTTTGTTTTTTTAACGGTCATAAAAGCAATATATCAAATATATATAGATGTATTTTATATAGATGTGATGTGTGAGAATGAATAATAATGATGACTCAATTTGCATTTATGGACACTAGTAGTTTATTTGGTGTGGCTTCCCTTGAATAATAATGATGATTCAACTTGCATTTGTGGACATTATTAGTGATGGGTCCAGCCCCCTCTTTACCCTTCACAAACTATATAATAATGGACAATGATTAATACAATGATTTCGATGGTGATTAATTGTGTGATTTTTTTAATCAACTAGTGATTACAATAACTCGCATAGATATTTTGGTTCTAGCTTTTATTGTTTGTTCTTGCACCGATGGATGATTGACATGTGTCCCTGCCTCATAAACCACCATCCTGCCTTGGTTAACACTCTCAAACCCTACTCACTTGCTCATTTGTTCGTCGTCCCTGTGGTGGCTCGAGGGTTTCTACTATTTGTTCTCCGGTGCTGGTCTCTCTGTATGAATGCACTGCTACTGCTGTTGTTGTTCGGCCTTGGTCTGGTTATGTTCTCTGCTTCGCCAATTGGTAAGTATGCTTGTCGTTCTATGCTTATTTTAATCCTCTGTCTCCATGTTTGGTGAGATCTGTCACTCTCTGGAAAGTGTGCTTGTCGTGGAGGCTTTCAAATCCTCTGTATACATTCTCTACAAGTCATTTTTTTCCTAACTGTTAATGGGTGCCTTCTCTTTTTCTTCCACTCAATTGCTCTCAAGATTTATTAGTTTATGTTGCTCAGTTATGTTTGCAAGTTGTGGTCTCGGGGGTTTGTGGCTTCAACTTTGTCCACCAACAACAAGGTGAGTTTTTGTTCCAAGCTATCATTAACCTCCACTTTTTCCTTCGTTAACTGACACAACTGCTCCTTGTGAGCAGAGAACCCTCTAGTGGCTACGACCTCGAAACTCCGTCTCCTCTCTGGTAAGTTTCGAACCCTGGGCTCTCTGTCATTTTGTTCCTTCAGTCTATTTTGTCGTAGTTCTCACACTCTATTCTGGTGAATGCTTGCAGGTGGAATTGCCCTGGAGACCCTATTTTCCTCTATTATGCGTGCTGGCAAGATCTAGTAGGGTTGCTCCTTGATAACTCTATATTTTTTAATGCTTCTGTTGTCGTTGGCTTAAATGGTGGCCTAGTTAGGTTTTAGGCCTAGAGGTCTCTGCCTTTACCTCTGCATAGTCTTGTTGTAGACCTTTGGTCTTGCTCTGTCTTAGTTTATGTTAGCAGTTGTAGGGTTTATACGTTAGGGTTTCTCAACCCATTTTCCATTGTGAAATTTGTTGAACTTGGACAACACTCAAATTTTGTATGGACTGTAATTTATATTGATAGAGACTATATTATTCCTCGTTGTAAATAAATAAAAATATTTTGTTGCTTACAAAATACTTGCATTGTTTCGTTTTATTTCGCTGTCTAGAACGAGGCATTGTTAAGGCTTCCTTTCACTCTATTTGTTTTGATTTCTCTGGAACTCCAATGTCTGTCCGGGCTTCTATAGGTTCTCTTGCTTTGACACTTGAGAAGTTTGGCTATATGTAGGCCTGTTAAACTCGTGCAGATAGAGAAATGTATATGCTCTATAGAATAAATAAAAAATAAAAAAACTTTCTTTCATTGTATTAGGTAACACCGATTAAAGGACTGTAAATGGACTTCTATGGGAATTCAAATGTAAACTTCTGTATGTTTAGAGATTTCTATTCCTTTCTTCTTTTTCCAAAATCAAACCCATTACAGTACATTTTGTTTTCTTTTGAATGATTTTCAAAAACAGTTTTCTCTTAACTGCTGTTAGTTACATTTGATGGTTTTTTCAGTTTCTAAAACTATTTGTTTTTCCTACGTTGTAATTTGTAAAAGATGTCATAATAATAATAAAAAAACCAGTTACCTACAACAGTTCTTTTAACTCATTCTTTACCTTCCTAAATGCTACATCACTAAGAAATTAAAATAAAAAAAAATGAAAACTAAAGTAATCACTTGAATTTTTCCTTCAGTCCTCATAGAGAGAAAATGACCCTCTATCATGATGATCCCCTTTAGCTAGATGCTCCTACATCAGGCTCCTAGGGTAGTAAAAATTCATGGTTCTGTTCCATGAGCTCCTCCACAGAATAACCTACTTATTGTATATGTGTCGCGTCCAGCTACGAACTGTCCTTAATGGGATGGTTCTTCCACTTGACAAGGTATCACAGATACTCCTTTCTATGAGTTTGCTTGGCCACTTGTATGTCGAGAATCTTCTCGATCTCATGGGGTTGAGCCGAAGGCATTTGCCTCATCCAAGAACTGCCTTCAACCAGGGTGCCCCGTTCTGGCTGTACCACATTGTCATCTTCAGGATTGGCAGTATATGGGAACAGATCTGCCACGTTGAAAATAAGCGATATGCGTATACCCATTGGCAATTGTAGTTCATAAGCATTTGCTGAGAACATATGTAGACTTTTACAGAGGCCAATCTTCTTAAATTTCAGCTTATTATATGCACCCTTATGAAATCGTTCTTTGCGTAAGTGTGCAAGGACTTCATCCCCCACATTAAACTACACTTCCCGCTGCTTCAAATCTACTTGTTGTTTATATCTATGACTATTGTCATGCAACTTTGATTTTACCTTCTCGTGTAGATCATTCATTGCTTTGGCGAAATCTTCCCCATCAACACTTTTTTTTTCTAATTTTCCCAGATTCCGTAACTCATGTACTCTGCGAGAGTGCATGCCATACAAGATCTGAAATGGACTGTGCCTTGTGCTACAGTTCGGTGAATCGTTATAAGAAAATTCTGCCTGAACAAGCATGTGATCCCACAACCATGAATTTTCTCTAGTCAAGCTACGTAGCAGGTTTCCCAAACTCCTGTTAACCACTTATGTTTTCTCGTCAGTCTGTGGGTGATATGCGAAGCTGAAATTTAACTGTGCATCCAATTTCTTCCATAGGGTGTGATAAAAGTGTCCTGTAAATTTCACGTCCCTGTCAGAAACAATAGATCAAGGTCGGCCGTGTAATCTGACAATCTCAGTGAAAAACAAGTGAGCTACGTGAGTGGCATCACTAGTTTTCCTACAAGGGATGAAATGTGCCATTTTCGAAAACTGGTCTACCACCACCATCACTGAGTCGAAACCTCCCTGTGTTCTTGGTAGACCTAAGACAAAGTCAATGTTGACTTAGTCCCATGGTCAACTTGGAACAGGCGGTGGTGTGTAAAGTCCTATATTTTGACTGTGTCCTTTCGCCAATTGGCAGACTTTACACCTACTCACATATCCCTGCACATTCCTTTGCATTCTTGGCCAGTAATAAAAGTGTCTGAGCTGATCTAAAGTTTTGCCTATGTTGAAATGTCCAACTAGATCTCCACTATGCTTCTCCCGAATGATATTCTCTCTCATCGAACAATCGGGAATGCATAACTGTCCCCCTTTAAGCAATAGCTTCTCCTTTAAATTATAGTCAAACCATGGACTATTGTTTCTCAGCAAGGGATTTTGACAAGTTTCATAAGCCTCATTGAAATCTCCATTAGTTTGATACAAGTCTTTCAAATGCTCAAAGCCCAGCACTTGTATTGTACATTCCTGCAAGAGCAAGGTTGTTCTACTAAACGCATATGCCACCTTGTTGGCCTACCTGCTAATGTGTTTCAACACAAAGGTGAAACTCTGCAAATATTTGACCCACTTAGCATGCTTGTGATTCATCTTATGCTATTGCATTACGTATTGCAGTGCAAAATTATCAAAAAATAAAACAAATTCACTCCCCAGCAGATAGTGTCTCCAATGCTTCAGTGCTTCGATGACAACATAGAATTCTTTGTCATAAGATGGATACTTCTCCCTGCTCTCATTCAACTTGTCAGTGAAAAACACAACAGGTTTGTCTTCTTGGCTAAGTACAACTTCAATGATTGTACCACTTGCATCACAATGAACCTGGAAAAGCTTATTAAAATCTGGCAATCTCAGAATTGGTCTTTCTATAATATTCTTCTTCAGTAGCTGAGAGCTTTTCTCTACTACCTCTGTCTAACAAAAAGGTTGACTTCCCTTTTTTATAGTGTCCAACATTGTGCGCAGATTTCACTGAAATTTCTTATAAATTTGCGATAGAAACTTGCCATCCCATGAAAACTACGTACCTCAAACAAGCTTTTTAGGGATGGCCAGTTAATGATCATTACAATCTTCTCTAGGTCCATCTTCAACTCGTTCTCTACAATCACAAAGCTCAGATAAACTAGTTCTCTTTGAAGAAAAGTACATTTTTTCAGATTTATCAACAGTTTATTCTGCTGTAATTTTTCCAGCACACTTTGAATATGTCGAAAGTGTTCCTCTTTAGTCTTGTTGAAAATTTATATGTCATCAAGATACACTATTACAAACTTTTCAATGAACTCTTTCAACATTTCATTCATCAGTCGCATAAAGGAACTAGGGGTGTTACTTAATCTGAACAGCATTACTAGCCACTCATACAACCCTTCATTGGTCTTGAAGGCTGTCTTCCACTCATCCCCTTCCCTGATTCAAATCTAATGATAGCCACTCTTTAGATCAATCTTCAAGAAGTATGCTGCCCCACTCAGGCGGTCCATTATATCGTCCATCCATGGCAGTGGAAATCTGTACTTGATGGTGATCTTATTGATGGCCCTCGAATCCGTGCACATTCGCCATTCCCCTCCTTTCTTGGGAGTGAGAACTATTGGTACTACAAAGGGGCTCAAACTCTCCCTTATCAACCCTTTATCTAGCAATTCTTGCACCTGCTTTTAGATTTCCTCATTATCTTTAGGGCTCATCTGGTATGCTGCCTTGCTTGGTAGACTTGCTCCAGCTATAAAGTCAATATGATCACTGATACTTCTTTTAGGAGGCAACTTGTCTAGTAAATCGTCCACTACAATATCGCTAAATTCCTGCAGCATTTCCTAAATTTTTGCAGGTAAATCAAACATTTATGTGTGCAACAACACTATCTTTGCCCTCCTCACAATAGCATAGTTCACTTCACTATCTTCAACCTGCTTCAAAAACTGTTTTCCACCTATTACTAACACTTTCATCCCGCTTGTTTTTGTTGTCTCCTCCTCCTTGATGGGCACAAGTATGTGCTTGATCCCATATTTGACAAACTTGTAACAGTTTGTCTTCCCATCATGCACTACCTTCCGGTCATACTTCCATCGCCTTCCTAGCAGTATATGACATACGTCCATTGGCATAATATCACAAATAACCTTGTCTTTGTACCTACCAATATGGAACCCAACTTCAAATTGTTCATCCACCAACAGCTGATGGCCTTTCTGTAGCCATGATAACTTGTAAGGAGTGGGGTGCTTCAGCCGCTTCAAACCCAACTTCTCTACTATCTATGTGGCAACCAGATTATTCGTGCTCCCACTTTCGATAATCAATTTACAGCATTTTCCGTGCGACTTACAAAATATCCGGAATAATGCCTTCCTTTGAGTTTGTTCAGCTATTTCTTTCGCTGGTTTCAATAACACTTTATTCAAAAGTAAGGCTTCCCCTATTTCCGACACATTTTCTGCTTCCTGGGGTGGTGCCTCTACTTCCTCCGGTTCTGCAACAAACATTCCTCTCTGGATAGCTTGTTCCGCTTTAAGACATTCAAAATATCTGTGCCCTAAATTGTGGCACCTATAGCACTGATAGGCAGCTCCTCTACCCCGTCCATTTCCTCTCCCTCTCTGATATGGCTTTCTGCCTCTAGTGCTATCCCCTTTTTCTGTTGTTCCTGAAGTCTTGGAACTGCTACCCTCTTCACTATTACTAGCAGTTCGTCCTCTGCCATAGCACTAACCTCTTCCTCCGCCAGTTCCCATTCCTCTCCTAGCATTTTCTCTTCTGGTCATCTTATCCTCTACCTTAACGGCACTCTAGTAGGATTCCTATATATTTTTTGGGGAAAGAATGTTGATTTCATTCAATATTTCCAATCTTAAACCATTTACATACCTTGTTGTTTTTTCTGGGGTGTCCTCTGTGTAACCAACTCTTAAATTTACCTGGTAGAATTCTTCAGTATACTCTCTCACTGTCATTACTTTTTGCCTCAGATTTTTCACTTGCCGATGCAGTGCAATCTGGTAATCTTTGGGCAAAAATCTGCCCTTCAGCTTGGCCACCAATTCTTGGCCATTTCTTTATTGGCGACTTGTTCATCCTTCTTCTTTTCGCTTGGACACTGTCCCACCATAGGGTTGTGTGTCTTTCCAGCTTTGTTGCAGTGAACTTAACTCTTCGATCCTCACTAGCCTCTTCACATTCAAAATATTTGTCCAATTCGATGATCCAGTCCAACAGAACTTTTGTGGACAAGCTAGCATCATAACTTGGAATCTCTAGCTTAGGCTTGCTGCTAGCCAATAGGACTGACCTCAACAATCTCATCTCTGACCCTTCTTCATCTGATCCATCTGTTGTAACTATAGCTTCCTCTTCACTGTCATCTCCTACCTCCGGATCCCTTCTCCTTCCTACTTCAACTACCTCCAAATGGGCAGTAAGGATCCTTATTTCTTCTCTCAGTCCTTCATCTATTGCTTTACTCACACCTCTCCTATCCTAGAAATTTTAATTTCCTGCTCTGATACCACTTGATGGGTCTAGCCCTGTTGCACCAAATTTAGATCCCCAGTGGAGTTGCCAATTTGTTGGCTGGATAAATTGATCTTGCAGACAAGACCAATCTCCCTAGTATCAGAAGATAGTCTAGCAACAAACAGACAAACAAATCTATCTTTCTCTAGACATATGCGATTTATGAATAAATACTATAGAGGTGTTAAGACCCTACCTCAGATCCAACGCTTGTTCGTAGTAGCCATCCTCCAATTATTCTAAAAAGTTACCTTTGAGAACCTACAATCACAAACAAGCAAACATCAAATAGCACTTGCATAGAAAATATCATAAATCATGTCTATTATGGTGATCAAGGAATCCGTAAAATAGACCATAAATCAACAACTTATTGAGAAAAACAAACTTATTTGTATTAACTTTGAAGTAGAAGAACCTTACAACCTTTTCAGCCTTGAGGTTGAACAAGCTCTTCTTGGGGTCTGAAACAGGAATTTCCTTTACTTTGACAAGCCTTGCACTCTTCCAAATGAGATCATATTGGTATGTAATCTCTCCTCATAAAAACTCAACTAAGAATACTAAGTTCTAGTAGCATTTCACCTCAAAAATATTCACCTTTCTTAAGCTCCCAAGTAACCAACCCAATGCTTCATTTTATAGTGTAGAGGAGGAGGTTAAAGGTACACCTATAAAGGGATAGAATCCTCCTTCAAAGGGATAAGCTCCTCACATCAAGGGGTTAGCTCCTTAAGGTATGGGATGCATGAACCTTAAGAGAGAAAACTTGCAACCTAAAGATTCCTTCCAGAAGCCTCTACAAATGAATGAAAGTGAGTTTTTAGAATATACTCGTGCCTTTTTAACTTTTACAAGGTTTTGCACCCATAACACAGAGATAGAGCGGTCAGGTGCATAGGAGACATGACCATTAGGTGCGGGACCACAGGTAATGCAAAGAGAAAGTGCGAAACCAGAGTTTTAGAGACTTTTGAGGGCTTTCTCTTATTTTCAAGGCTTGATATGAGGAATTAAGGCTCAAGACCTGCAAAGGAGGAAAGTATGAGTGGTAATGGACTTACACAGATTGCTGAATGTCAAGGTGACAATTTTTAGTGCAACAGATTGCCCCCTAAAGTGCAGTTATCTAATCAACGTGGACAACCTTTGGTTTCTAGTCCAACCCAGCAACATATCCAACCTACTCTTCAAACCCATGCACCTTGTTTAGTTCAGCAGTCTAAGCCTAACTCATCTCAGACTCCACCTCAAACTACTGCAACTACTGCAACTTCTATTCAACCTACCACACCTGTTTCTAGAGTATCTGTAGCTCTGGTTTCTATTATCCCTGCATCAGTGCAATCTCGTCAAGTCTCTGTGCCACAATCAGGACCTACAGTTCAAACTTCGGTCCATATGTCTACAGGACAAGATGGTCCAAGTACGATTTCTACAAGTCAACCGCAATTCACTTATCAGCCGTACCAAGGACAGTATCAATTTGGTCCTACTGTACAAAACCAAGTTTATCAGAATCAATCATATCCTGGCTATACTTATCAATAGCCTCAACAACCTCAGTTTGGTCTGGTTAATCCTGGTTTTCTAAGAGGTCATAACATTTGTAATGCAAATCCAATTCCAAGTTATCCTGGATATCCCCCTCCTAGAACTGGTCTTGTTACTCAAGGATTTCATGACCGTAACCATTAGTTACCATTTATTGCAACTTTAGATTTACCTGATTTGTCATGCCTTATGAACGATCTAATTTACTATATTCTGTATTGGCCACCAATGCCTAATAAGTTGCCCAGTGATATCCTGAAATTCGAAGGTAAGTCAGGGGGGGATCCATCAAACCATGTTTTGACTTATCATCTCTGGTGTGCATCTAATTCAATTTGATATTATCTTTTTCAAAGAACTCTTATTGGTCTTGCCACCAAATGGTACATTGAGTTACCACAAGGCTCTTTTTATAATTTCAGTTAATTAGCCACTTCTTTCTTAACTCATTTTTAGTTGCCTGTCAGATACGACAATGGAACAGAACTATTAACTTCACTAAAACAAGCCACGTCCACATATATTTTTGATCATATTCATGAATGGTGACATAGAAGGCATTTAGTGAAAGTTTTCATTCCGGATCAAATTTTAGCAGAATGGTTCATTAAATCATTGTTACCTAAAATCACTGAAGATGTAGCTAAGGTAGGAGTTGTCACTGAAGAGCAAGTCATTGCTCAGGCTTAGTACCTCGACCTCGTTTAGATGCAGTCAGGTGCTTTACATGAAAAAATCCCTGGTCTTCCAAAAACTACATCTCCTTCAGGGTCTCATGCTGCTGATGGTATGATTGGTTCAGTTAGTACTAAAAGCGAGAAGAAATCTTCAAATAATTCTTCTCCTACAATAACTTTACCTAATTCCCCGAAAGGAGATTCTTCCATTGAAGTTTCTGCTAACGTCCATGTCATAGATTAATCTACGACCAAATCTGGTAGTTAAGAGAAGGGGAAGAATAAAAGCAATCAAAATTCAAGAGATACAATGAATAAAAATGAATCTACTGACAAAAAACGAAAACCTCGCTATCCTTGTTTCATTTGTGACGAGGATCATTTTACTAAAGAATGCCCACATCGAGCATATTTTTTGAAATTCATTAAAGGTTCTCAAATGCCTACTATCTTGAAGGATCCTTTTCCTACTCAAGAAAGTAAGGTGGTTTCTTCTTCCTCAAATACCTCAAAACAACCCATTATGATGATGTCTCATGTCAGGATTGCGACGCGATCACAAGATTATGGTAGTAAAAATCCTATTGGTGGTAAAGAAGCAGAATCTTCTAAGTCAAACACATCAAATTCACCTCCTCCTAGTTTTGATCCTCTACAGATCGAGAAACCCAACCCTGGCTTCGTAATCAAACTACCTACTAAAGGTATACTTTGGAAATCAGCTTTCAATCCACATGCAAGAGCTACTCAGAATTATAACATTGTTGAAGACTTAGCCATTGCCCCTTTAGTAATGTCAGCTTCGGAAGTGCTGCAATCATGTGTAGCACAACGTAAATTACTATTGTTTGCTATAGGAGCTGCCAATATTCAGGATCCAAACCTAATAATCTTCCATTTAGAGAATAGTACACCCTACCTTCCTCATCAAATGGCTTTCCAGATTCTAGTGTTAGTCAAAAACAGGCCTTGCTTTCGGATTGCAATTGATGAAGGGGCTTCTACGTGTATTATGTCGATTCATTATTGAAGATTGCTTGGTTCTCCCAACTCAACCAGTCTCCGAAAATTCTAAAGGCTTTTGATGGTTGAGGGTTCCATCCTTTGGTATTTTGTAGGATTTACCTATTGGGGTCGAAGGAAAAACCGTAAATCTAGATGTTGAAGTCGTTGATACCCCTCTAGATTACAACCTTCTCCTGGGGCCCAGTTGGTCTTACGCTATGACTGCTATTGCTTCATCAGTCTTTCAGCTTTTTAAGTTTCCTCATAAAGGAAATATCATTACAATAGACCAGCTGACCTATTTCTCATCCGACCCAGCCTCTACAGATAGTATTCAACATATCGGTAAAATGACTATCCCTTACAAGGATGTTGGTGTAGGTTTGATTAAAGACTTTGGTTTACTAGGAACTTTTTCCTTTCCTCCTCCTAACGTATCGCCTTCTATTGCAAATATTCATATGATTTCATCGAATACTGTTACTTTTGATGATCCTCAAATTGTACCTTCCGATTCTGAGGTGGATTCATTTGATGGCGTGATGCTTTTGAGTCCCTTTGAAATTGCATATCAAGCTATACAATCATTTTCTGATGCCTGATCAAGGTCGAGGATAGTTTTTTCCTATGACAACCTCATTAAAAAATGAAATTCGATGTCTCGAGGATAATTTTTTCTTGTGTCAACCTCGTTAAGAAATGAAACAAGGAGTCTCGAGGATAGTTTTTTCCTGTGTCAACCTTGTTAAAAAATGAAACCAGGTATTTGGAGCATAGTTCCTTGTCTTGTGTCAAGCTCATTGAAAAATGAAACAAGGATTTTGGAGCATAGTTCCTTGTCTTGTGTCAAGCTCGTTAAAAAATGAAACAAGGGTCCCGGAGCATAGTTCCTTGTCTTGTGTCAAGCTCGTTTAAAAAATGAAACAAGGGTTATGAGGATAGTTCTTTTACTGTGTCAACCTCATTAAAAAATGAAACAACTCCCTTTCCAAATCGAGTCTTTGAGTCTTTCCAAGATCTCAAAAGTTTACTTTCATTCCATCCACCTCGTTGAATGCAATGAAGCTTGGGGGGCATGTACCTCGATTTGAGTCATTATGCTGGGGGCATGCGAACTTATAAAAAGCATAGTTTTTCTTTTCAAGCTTATTTAAACATGAAACTAAATCCAAGCAGAGTTCTCCATGGTTCAAGCTTGTGTAAAAATGAACCCATACCCAATTTACATCTCTTGATTGCTATTTTTATCTACTACATTCTGCTAGATGAGCCTTGGTTGTTTTCATTCCATCACCACCATCTCTTTGGCTGATCATATGATTTCACTTGGTTGTTTTTCCTTTCCTGAGGGACTGCAGCAATGAGTGGTTTTAATAGCCAGCCTCTTAACCATTACATGTTTTGAGCAGTTCCACCATTGCCGGAACCAGTTGCTACCTCTTATACCACTCATTCCTCCAGGTGGACTCCTCTTTAAGCTCTTTTCTGACTCGTAAAATATGAAAAGAATGCTGAGTTTTTTTCCCTTTTTAACTCGTCAAACGGAATTAAAATGGCGGTCCACTTAAAACTCTTTTATGACTGTATAAACATGAAAAGATCGTCAGATGTTTGTCATTTCAAGTTTGATATTGGTTATAAAACGACGTGTCTTCGATCACTTTTTTACTTTTTTCGATCAAGGACACTAATTATGAAAAGTACTCCTTAATCGTAATGCTCAAGCAATTCTCTTGAGTATTATTTTATACTTTTTTCAGGCTCGAGGGACACAAATTTATGAAAAAGGACCCCCATGGAGTTTTCTTAAGTTTTTCTCCTGACTCCCTAAAATTGAAAAAAACCAAGTTTTCCTATACTGGACTCGTTAAAATTTAATAGTAAAGGACCTGTTCAATTTTAAACAACAACAAACCACTCCTTCTTAGGGTTTGAATTTTAAACTAAGTTGGACTCATCCAAAGGATGAGTTTATAAAAAAGCAAATGTTATCCTCCTCAAGCTTGTAAAAAATAAAGAGCTACTTGCTAGAAATGGTGGGGGAAAAGAGAGAAAAATGAACCTATTTGTTATACTTTGTTTTTTAGAAAAGCCGTTAACCACTCTTGAACACGACACTTTTTGTTCACCTGGGTTGGGAAATCCTTTGCTTAATAGTTAATCAAACCACATTGAAAGTCTTTAGCTGGTTTCTAGGTATTAGCTATGGGTCAATTGTCACCAAGCCATCTGCAGTGTTGTTATGTGTTCAAGAGATTAGTTCAATCAAACCATTCATCTGCAAAATATTTGTCATCCATTTTGACCATCCCTAAGTCAGTCCTTGTCGATATATTTCTTCAAAATCTGATATATGATTTCGTGTTGTGGGCTTGACTACGATGGATTGCTTTCTATCGACATCAGCTCATTATCTAGGAAGATGATCTAGAAATCGTGAGTACCTTGAAATCTGCATGCCCTAATGGCAGGTTTCTCGCCTTCGATGATAGGTTGCATTATTGACCTTCGATCAAAGGATTCTATGACATGTTGGACTTGGCTCATTTATTCACATTTCATGGATTGTACTGAGTACCTTGAGAGCCACTCACATTACTAGCGGTTTCTCTGACACTTGTTAACAATTCACATCACTGACTGGTAATCAAGTGGTTTCTACCATGTTCAACTTCGACACATTTATTCACATGGATAGAATCGTAGTAGTTCGGGAAGCATAAATCAAGACCCTGGATCTAGTTTCTACCATCCAAGCTACGAGGAATTTTGTTATTCATTATACAATGGACTATTCATAAATAGATGGCTACGCCCATACTGTGTCTAAATATGTCTCCACTCTTGATGTATTACAAAATCATTCCTGTATCAGGATAGTTTAGTCAACTTTCTAGTTAGTTTTAATCTGAGTATGGGAATGCCTACCTCAACGATAATATGTCTACATATATATATATATATATATTGCATTGAATGTTTTTACAGGTTCAGACTGGAGTGTCCAAAGGATGATCTTTGAAATGATAAAGTACTTCACTCTTCATAAATGACAGACTCTATCTTCATCTATTACAGACTTCGCACTTTAGGGGGCAATTTTTTACACTAAAAATTGTCACCTTTACATTCTGCAATCTGTGTGAGTCCATTACCACTCATACTTTCCTCCTTTGCAAGTCTTGAGCCTCAATTCCTCATATCAAGCCTTGAAAATAAGAGAAAGCCTTCAAAAGTCTCTAAAACTCTGGTTCCACACTTTCTCTTTGCATTACCTATGGTCGCACACCTAATGGTCATGTCTCCTATGCACCTGACCGCTCTATCTTTGTGTTATGGGTGTGAACCCCTGTGAAAGTTAAAAAGGCGTGATTATATTCTAAAAAATCGCTTTCAGTCATTTCTAGAAGCTTCTGGAAGGAATCTTGAGGTGGCAAGTTCACTCTCTTAAGGTTCATGCATCCCATACCATAAGGACCTAACCCCTTAATGTGAGGAGCTTATTCCCTTGAAGGAGGATTCTATCCCTTCATAGGTGGACCTATAACCTCCTCCTTTGCACCATAAAATGAAGCATTGGGCTGGTTACTTGGGAGGTTAAAAAAGCTTAATATTTTTGAGGTGAAATGTTGCTAGAACTTAGTCTTCTTAGTTGAGTTTTTATGAGGAGATATTACATACCTCTATGATCTCATTTGGAAGAGTGCAAGGCTTGTCTAAGTAAAGGAAATTCCTATTTTAGACCTCAGGAAGAGCTTGTTCAACTTCAAGGCTCAAAAGGTTGTAAGGTTCTTCTACTTCAAAGTTAATACAAATAAGTTGTTTTTCTCAATAAGCTGTTGATTTATGGTTTATTTTATAGATTCCTTGATCACCATGATAGACATGATTTATGATATTTTCTATGTAGTTGCTATTTGATGTTTTCTTGTTTGTGATTACAGGTTCTCAAAGGTAACTCTTTTGAAGAATTAGAGGATGGCTACTACTAACAAGCGTTGGATCTGAGGTAGGCTCTTAACACCTCTATAGTATTTATTCATAAATTGCATATCTCTAGAGAAAGATAGTTTTGTTTGTCTGTTTGTTGCTAGACTATCTTCTGATACTAGGGAGATTAGTCTTGTCTGCAAAATCGATTTATTCGGCCAAGAAGCCCCCTCCTTACCCTTTACAAACTATATAAAAATGGACGATGATTAATATAATGATTTCATTTGTGATTAATTTTATTATTAGTTTAATCAACTAGTGATTACAATAACTCACATAGATATTTTGGTTCTAGCTTTTCTTGTTTGTACTTGCACCGATGGATGATGGACATATGTCCCTACCTTTTAAAACACCCTCCCGCCTTGGTTAACGCTCTCAAACCCTACTCACTTGGTCATTTGTTCATTGTTCTTGTGGTGGCTCGAGGGTTTCTACTATTTGTTCTCTGGTGCTGGTTTCTCTATATGAATGTGATGCTACTGATGTTGTTGTTTGGCCTTGGTCTAGTTACGTTCTCTACTTCACTAGTTGGTAAGCATGCTTGCCATTCTGTGCTTCTTTTAATCCTCTGTCTCTGCATTTGGTGAGGTCTGTCACTCTGTGGAAAGTGTGCTTGTCGTGGAGGCTTTTAACTCATCTATATACATTCTTTGCAAGTCATTTTTTTCCTAACTATTAATGAGTGCCTCCTTCTCATTTTCTTCCACTTAGTTGCTCTCAAGATTTATTAGTTTATGTTTCTTAGTTTTGTTTGTAGGTTGTGGTCTCGAGGGTTCATGGCTTCGATTCTATCCACCAACAACAAGGTGAGTTTTTGTTCCAAGCTATCATTAACCTCCGATTTTTCCTTCATTAATTGACACAACTAATCCTTATGAGCAGAGAACCCTCTAGTGGCTACGAGCTCGAAACTCTATCTCCTCTCTGGTAAGTTTCGAACCCTAGGCTCTCTGTCGTTTTGTTCCTTTAGTATATTTTGTCGTAGTTCTCACACTCTGTTTTGGTGAATGCTTATAGGTGGAATCTCTCTAGAGACCCTGGTTTCGTCTATTATGCATGCTGGCAAGACCCAGTAGGGTCGCTCCTTGATAACTCTATCTATTTAATTTCTTCTGTTGTCATTGGGTTAAATGATGGCTCAGTTAGGTTTTAGCCATAGAGGTCTCTGCCTTTACTTCTGCATAGTCTTGTTGTAGACCTCTGGTCCTGCTCTGTCTTAGTTTATGTTAGCAGTTGTAAGGTTTATACATTAGGGTTTCTCAACCCATTTTCCATTTTTAACTTTGTTGAACTTGGACATCATTCAAATTCTGTATGGACTGTAATTTATATTGACAGAGACTATATTGTTCCTCATTGTAAATAAAAAAAAAAATTGTTGCTTAGGAAATACCTGTGTTGTTTCGTTCTATTTCATTGTCTGGAACCAGGTATTGTTAAGGCTTCCTTTTGCTCTATTTGGTTTGATTTCTCTAGAACTCCAATGTCTGTCTGGGCTTCTATAGATTCTCCTTCTTCGACACTTGAGAAGTTTGGCTATCTATAGGCTTGTTAAATGCATGCAGATAGAGCAATGTATATGCTCTGTAGAATAAATAAATAAAAAAACTTTCTTTCATTGTATTAGGTAACATGGATTAAAGGACTGTGAATGGACTGCTATGGGAATTCAAATGTAAACTTCTGTATGTTTAGCAATTTATATTCCTTTCTTCTTTTTCCAAAATCGAACCCGTTACAATTCATTCTGTTTTCTTTTGAATGATTTTGAAAAACAGTTTTCTCTAAACTGTTGTTTGTTACATTTGATGGTTTTCTTAGTTTCTAAAACTATTTGTTTTTCCTACGCTGTAATTTGTACAAGATACCATAAAAATAATTAAAAAATAGTTACCTACAACAATTCTTTTAACTTGACCTTCACCTTATTAAATGCTACATCACTAAGAAATTAAAATAAAAAAAATGAAAACTAAAGTGTTCACTTGAATTTTTCCCTCGGTCCTCATAGAGATCAAATGACCCTATGTCATGATGATCCCCTTCAGCTAGATGCTCCTGCATCAATTAGTTTACTTGCTGTGGTTTCCTTTGAATAATAATGATGACTCAGGTTACATCTGCGACCATCATCTCTCACTTTCAGGGTGATAGCACAAGATTTGAACCCACGACTTCAGGTTGAGTGAGACTTCATTTCCATAGCCATTGCCAATTGAGCTATCCCAAGCTCACTATAAAATTTCCAACTATTAAAAAAAATAAAATATAACTTAAAAATGGTAAAAAACAAAAAAGAAAATTATTAATAATAAATGGAGAAAGAGGAATATCATTAAAAGAGAATGCATTTTTATAAGTTTTATGGTGAAACAAGATACTAAAAGTATTGGAATATTCCCAAGTAAAAAAGGCGAAAGAAGTAAACTATTTACTTATATTGGAATATTCGCAAGTAAAAAAAGGTGGAAGAAGTAAACTATTTACATTTATGGTATTAATATTATTTATTTTTTGATAAGTATAAATAAAAAATATTTATAATAAATATTGGTAATCATCCTCAACACTTATTTACATTGATTATCATCTATCACTTAATTATGTCACTTTTGTGTGCAATTTATACATGTTTGTTATGGTGTGTTGGGTATAAATTAGTCACACCACTATAAACAACAATTCTATTCCATCAAATCTTACATTGGGAATACTTTCAAATTCTGCTTCAAAAAACATCGACAAATATTTCCAATTTGTGATTGAAGGTCAACATGGTTATTTTAATTACATTTGCTAATGATGCATTAAAATTTGAACTGACTATGTTGGAGTTTCCACATTCCACATTACTAATGTTTTTAAATTCCAAAAATCCAATGTTTTCAAATTGCACAAAACTAGGCTCTTAAAATTGCATACATATTTTTCCACCTTTATGCACAAAAACGATAGTATGTCCCAAAATGGATCTTGCAAGCAAGTTGCAGCTAGCAATAAAATTTGAATGAGGACATGGATGGGAAAACTATCATTTTTGTTGGATTACGTGCACTGAATTACAACTAGGTACACTCCCCACCTATGACTCCATAGCTAAAAGGATACTTTATCTGAGGATCTTCAGAGCTAAGGTTTTGTTCAATAAAGGTCAATTCAAAATTTTTAGAAGCAGATCAATTTTGAAAAACACTTGCTTGGATAATCATTGTAGTATGCCTACATTGGCCTTAGCCAAATCAAAATGCTTGAGCTTACAAAACTTGTCTTTGCTCCTTGGTTTGGTTTCTATACCCCCTAGACAAAGATTACAATATGTCCCTAGATGGGTCTCAGAAGCATGTTGAAACTTGCCATACAATACAGATCAGGACTTGGATGGGAAAATTTTTTGTTCCATTAGACTCATAATTTTGGGTTATAGCTAGGGACAACCCCCCTATACCATGAATCCATAAGTTAAAAGTTGATTTGTTTGAGGATCTTTAGATCTATGATTTTTTTCAGTGAAGTGTTGTAGCCTTACAACCACCCTCCAAAATTTTTCCTTAGATTCGTTTTGGAGCGTCTCTGAAAACCATCCTAAGTAGCATGTCTTGCATTGTCCAAGTACAAATGCTCTAGTTGAGTTTCAGTGGCTTACTAGCTTGTATGGGATAGCTTGTTCACCTCCCATCCACAAGCTGACATTCGATAACTTTGTTAGTTTCTGGTTGTGATTTTCACCTGGAAAATTGTGCAATTCTAGAGGGGAACTAGCCTTCCCTCTGGAAATTGGGCAATCCATCTGGGCTGCATGATGCTCTCGAGAAATGCGTAGAACACCCAAGAAGCCTTCCCTATGGAAACTGCTCAATGCAGCCCAACACTTGGCTTCATCTAAAAATTTTTGCAATTCTAATTGACAGCCAAGGCTTCATTCTAGAAATTGCATAATGCATCAGCGATAAATAGACTTGCTTAGCCCAAGAACTTCCCAAATGCATTCCTAAGCTTGCAGACTGTTGCATGTGCTCCCAGGTTGACCGGTCCCCTCGAGGAGTGAGCAATATTGATTTGCATGAATGCGCTACTTTTCCCAAAAAATAAAAAAGAAAAAAAGAAATGGAAAAAGCATCCATAGATTTTAGGGATCCATTTTTAGTAGCTGGGGATTACATGCAAAAACAGTTTTAGAAACCTCCCACCAAGTGTCGCTTTTTCCTAGATTTGTGGTATGCGCGTCATAAGCCTCAATCTTATAAAACTTATTTATTCAACGCTTCAATTATTATTCTTCACATTAATCTTTGAGCTCTAACATTCCACATCACATCTAGGAGTATTCCGCACTTTCAACTCAATTTTTTTTGGGTAAGTCCACTTTTCATGTCTTTTGCTTCTTTTTTGTCGTTTTCTGTATTTCAATTTCAGTGAGTGTTGTTTTCTTGCTTTCAATGAATGTTTGATGTTGTTTTAATGCATATTAGCTTGTAGAAGCATTGTTTCAAGTTTTTCATTCCATCTCACAGTTGTCGCATGCATGACACTGTTTTTACACTAATGGAAGACATTGTGTCAACTTGCTTTACACACATGATTATTTTCAATTTTCTGAATCTTGCACTCACTGTTCACATGCATGATCGTTCACTCTTGATTTCACTCAACTTCACCATGCATTCAAACTTTCGATGTTTTTAGTTGCCCCTTGGCAGGTTTGGGCTGCCTTGGCTTGGGCCTTGCCTTCCCCAGCTTGTAATGTGCATTTCTAAGATTGAAGGCTCTGCCTCCCACCAAAAATTGTGCAAAGTTGGCCCAACACTGGCCTCCAGGATTTGTTTGCGAAATTATGAGAGGAAATGCTAGGCTGGCCCCAGATATTGTGCAAATGCAGTTTGTTGGTTGCAATCATTGTTGATTGAAACTGTGCTAGTTTCAGTCATCAGCATGGTAGGTTAGACTGTGCATTGCGTAGTTTCAGCAATCAATCATCCTCCTAACATTTCGAACTGTGCTTTGCTTCCTTTGGTAGTTAGACTCCCAGTCTCCTGGTGAAAATTGTGCAAGCTTCCTAGTTAGTCAACCAGGTGTGTTGCATTCCATTCCTCAAGTATCTTTTGGTTTTCAAATCACATATTGCTTGACATGAGTGTTGCTCTACCTCTAGGTGTCACAGGTGTTCATCTGTCTCTTAGTAATTTAGGTACAATGGCCTCCAAGAGTGTTGGGTCAAAGGACATTACAAAGAGTGCAATTAGAGATGTAGTTGAGAAAGTGTTTATGAGCTTGCCTATCTATGAAGGTACTAAGTTATTCATAGACAAGATATCAAGATGAAATGGCAGGATATCAAGGATACCTTCTCAGGCACATTTGAGGAAAATTTGGAAAGGGTGCAGGGTCTATCTCGACATTCACATGTCTAGCTTTTATCGGATTGCATGCAAGTATCTTACATTTCAATGCGCAGACATGATCGACTGGATTATCTCACATACTGATCCACAGATAATGGTGTTGAGCAGTGCTAGCGGAACACAACTTCCTACCTTTAGGGGAAAGGACTTTCAGGAGATGTATCAGTTGCCATAGTCGGTGATCACAATGGATACACCCTTCAGCAAACTAAGCAGTAGTGAAAACCCGAGAAGTATCTTGAAGAAATGAGTGAAAGAGCCATCCAAGTTTAGGACAAAACCCATCTTGGTTTACAAGACAAAGATACTGTAGAAGGAATACCAACACTTGGTCATCTTTACATGTCTCTCATATGGCTAAGAGAGCATAGAGACCTTCTCACAAAGATGGGTTATTATGTTGGATCAACTGGCGACCGAAGGAATACCTTGCAACTGGTCTGATATGTTGGCTCTCAGGTTTAAGGAAGAAGTAACAAAAGCAAGTGAAGATATACATGTCCACTTAGATACTGGACATAGTCTATGCCTGTGAGTAGTTCCCAGGCTTGGGTTGGGTATGGAAACTTGTGGATACCTTTGTACACACTTATTTCAAGTTGTTCTCTGAATACAACTTCTGTAGATTTATCATTCAATTATTAGACCACTTCATCACCTTGGTGTACAAGATGATATTTGAGCAGGATCCACCTTGTAGGTCGCAGGTATCATTGGAGGCATTAATCAACATAGTAGATTGGTATGCCTCACCCCTTGGCAGCTTCATATGGATGTACAATGCAGAGAATGCTCGACATGTTTTACTGAAGTTATCCATGGACAAGCTTGTCATGTAAGAAATGTCATATCACATTTTAACAGGGTTGTCAGCTAAATTGCACAGGAAGAAGAAGGCATCTTGGCCCACTCTTCCTTTCTGGATCAGGTTGTATGAGATCCAAAATCTCAAGCATGATGAGGCTAAGACAGAGGAATTCAAAATATTTACCTTCGCACCAGAAGTTTGAATCCAAATGACCCACATTCCTTAGTGAAGGACCGTTATGTGAGAGTACAACATCCTTGGATAAACGAGGTGTATCATTGACCTAAGGAAGACCCATGGAGATGATGCTATCACTTCTCAAGGCTTAATGACCCTGTCACATTAGCTATAGAATGATTAGCAAAGAAAAAGGAAGCAACATCTTAGAGAGAAGCATCATCAACAACAGAGGACGGTAGCAGACCTGCGTATGACAAAGGCAAGAGCAAGGTTGTTGATAGTGCAGAGGCAGAGCAAAGCACAAGTTCAAACCAAATCCACTTATGTTGAAGGAAGCTTTGGAGATTCGGGGTAAGATGTGACAACACGACAGGAGGATCACGTAAAGGCAAAGAGAGAAACAGAGGATTGAGGAAATAGAAAAGGAGTTGGAGGAGTTGAAGCGACAACTCAGGGAAGGACAAGAGCTTCTAGGAGAGAGAAGGAAGCACAACAAGAATAGTTACAACAGGAGGCACAACATGCACATATTAATGAAAGCATACCCATACAAGTTATAGAGTCATCCGAGATGCTGGCACAAAGAAGACAAGGTGAAAAGTGTTAGGAGGAGCACCTTGCTCAAGACAATGAACATATACTAGAGCAGATGGATACGGATATGGTTCAACTAGAGTCAGATTAGGATATTGATCTCATGCCTCAGGACCAAGATGTCACGCCACCAACTTCACTAGATTCGAAAGCATAGAAAGTCCCAAGTGATCAAGGAGACACAAAAAGCCTTGAAGATAATCGAGAAGTGGAGATGTACAACATATATCTTTATGAGTTAAAACACAGAGTTGTGGATTCACTCAGAGTACCTAATTTGGATGTCCATGTATCTCATGTGAAATTTGAAGAATGATTGATCATATCCGATGTGCCTAGACATCCAACCGCGTTGGCCGATGATACCAAAACATATGTCGAAGCAACCATCTCGAGTGTTAGATTCTTGATAGCTGAGAATGAGCGCATGGCTAAGGAGTTACAAGTGGCCAAGAAAGGAGGAGATTAGGTTATAGCATCTACGAAAGAAAAGTTGAGGAGATCGATACTATATGAAGTATCATCTCTCAAGCCATTCATGCAAAAGTTATACTCTAGATTCGTCACCGTGCATAAGTTAGTTTTCCATCTCAACAGTTGGCAGCAATGCTATGCTAGGAGGGAATGCATCTTCTTAGATATGTACACTACTATTGATCACATGAAAACATGGACAATGAGTTACAAAGGAGCCCCATTGGACTTGCCAAAGGTGATGAAGCCAAAGGCGGTAGAGTTTAAGGCATGCATCTGGAATCAGACCTAGAGTAATGAGGAACTTATTCATTCGATGCTTCATAGATCATTCCTCACATCGATCTTTAAGCTCTGACATCCCACATTGCATATAGGAGCATTTAGCGCATCAACTCAACTTTTTTCAGGTCAGTCCGGTTTTCATGTCTTTTTCTGCTTTTCTATTGCTTTTGTATTTTGGTTTGTGTGAGTGTTTTTTGCTTGGTTTCAATGAATGAGTTTTGTCGTTTTAATGCATGTTAGCTTGTAGAGGCATTATTTCAAGTTTTTCATTTCATCTCACTATTATTGCATGCATGAAAATGTTTCTACACTAACGGTTATCATTGTGGTGACTCGCTTCACACACATGCTTGTTTTCACATTTTCAGAATCTTCCACTCACTGTTTGCATGCATGACCATTCACTCTTGTTTTCACTTAGCTTCACCATGCATTCAAACTTTTCATGTTTTCTGTCACTTGTCGGTGGGTCTAGGCTGCCTTGGCTTAGATCTTGCCTTTCCCAGCTTGCAATGCACATTTCTGAAAGTGAACGCTCTGCCTTCCCCAAAAAAATGCGCAACACTAGCCCAGAACTCACCTCTAGGCTTGTTTTCTGCAATTCGGAGAGGCAGTGTCTTGTTGGCTGCAATGGTTGCTAACTGAAACTACACATTGCACAACTTTACTCCTCAGCAAGCTAGGCTGGACTATGAATTGCGTAGTTTTAGTGGTCAATCAGCCTAATGATAGTCTAGACTATGCTTTGTGTAGTTTTGTTAGTCAGTCTCCCAGCCTCCCGGTGAAAATTGCACAATCTTCCCAGTCAGTCACCTAGGTGTGATGCATGTCAGTCCTCAAGTTGATTTTGGTTTTCAAATGACATATTTCTTTGCATGAGTTTTTCTCTATCTCCAGGTATCACAGGTGTGTGTCCGTCTCTCAGTAGTACAGGTACAATGGCCTCCAAGAGAGCAAGGTCAAAGGACACCATCAAGAGTGCAGCTAGATATGGAGTTGAGAAAGTGTCTATGAGCTTGCCTATCTATGAAGATACTAAGTTGTTCATTGACAAGGATATGAAGACTAAATGGTAGGACATCAATGATACCTTCTTATACACATTTGAGGAAAATTTGGAAGACCGCAGGGTCTATGTCAACATTCACAAGTCTGCCTTGTATCGGATTGCATGCAAGTATCATGTATTTCCATGCGCGAACATGATCCACTAGGCTGTCTCATATACCGATCAAGAGAAAATGGTGTTCAGTAGTGTTAGTTGAACACAAGTTACTACCTTTAGGGTGAAGGACTTTCAGGAGATGTATCACTTGCCAAAATCAATGATCATGATGGATACACCTTTAAGAAGACCCAACAACAGTGCAAACTCAATAGATATCTTGAAGAGATGGGTGAAAGAGCCTGTTATCACAAAATGAACCCTTGATAGGCTAGTGATTAGGTAGACCTTGAGTAATTGTTTCAAACCTACTTTTGGCTGAGGCTTAGCCTCCTCAACCTGAGAGGGCGCTCTCACTAGATTAAAGATTTTGATAATGAATAATATGGCTAACTCTATGAAACAAATGAAGAAGTGTAAATGGTTGAAACAAAATTAGAAAATATTCACTGGGCTTATGGAGTCAAAAATGTTTCAGTATGACAATTATCTTTGCTTTACATGGAAGTCAGGGCATCTAGATTGCAATACATGGAGAATACATCAGAAACATATAGGACAACATAGTTCATAAATGTATTAAGGAAGTTAGAGCACAATCAATGATTTCTAAGTAATCACACATTCATACGACTATAAATAATGCGAAGAGGACAATACAAGACATTCTGAACATTGAATTCCTTCTAATTCCTGAGAAGCAAAGCCAAATACTGTATTACTTAAAACAGAGTATTACACAAAGCACAATATGAGATTTTCTCTGAAAATTTCCAACCCTTTATACATTATATTTTCTCCCATATATAGAGTTCATTACATGACTAGATTCCTCCTCCAGCATGAGGGGAATTTGAATTCTTCCTACTATGATACCTATTGACACTTAAAACTAACTATTTAAGGTAACTAACTGTTAACTGGAAGTTCTTTAAACCCAAAACAATTAGGAATGTAAATCCTCATTATGTTGGTAGTAGCATTGATTACAATTCAAAGTCATTCTCTAACAAGTGGCCTTCTTCAGTTTAGCTTTGGTGGTGGCTTTAAACTCCCTGCTGACCCTTGATGCCTCATCCTTTTACTTTTCCTAGAAATTAGGAAGTTGTTCCTATTTTTCTGCTTTTGGTCTACAAAAGGATCTTCGAAGTCTATTATCTCTATTGTTCTTCTTAATTACATAAAAATGCATTGGATTATCTTGTTTTCCATATGTTTTAGACCTTGCCGATATACACGTGGTAAGACAAAAACTTCTTTAATGTTGCCTGAAGCATTATGAACAATACTAGATATGAAATAATGACCACTTTCATAACATAGAGCTTAGAGTTCATAGATGTCCTTCCTTTTCTTGTTTTGCCCTTGTTGGATGTTTACACCTTGTAAGTAATCCTTTTCAGAAACCCCTCTTCAAAAAGATTTACATTTGTCTCTCAAAATTGGTCCACCAAATCATAATATGCAGCTACAACAGTTTTGTAGCGCACTACAAAACTGTTGTGCATTAGGCATCACCTATAGTAGTTTCGTAGCATGCTAAAAAAATTATTGTGTAATTTCAAAAACATAGTTCAAGGCCAAAATTTAACTTCCTTGAGCTCTCTTTCCCTCGAAATGGCTTTTCCATATGCCATGAAGCTGTTCAAAACTGAAGAAATAGACACCATTCTTCAAGGTAAACTTCAAAAGGTAATCTACCTCAAAATTTAGGATTTAGCCTTACCTGCTATGTAGTTTTTCTTAGTAGAGGATGGCCTTCAGGCTGGTTTAGTTGTATCTTCAAATCTTCAATTTGCCTCTTCATAATTTTGATTCCATCCCTCAGTTTTGCATTGACATTTCTGATGTATCTTGCTGCTTTTATTGCAAGGACTATCTAGGTGAAGTATTGAGCATGACAACTGACCACTTCGGGTATTGAAATTGTTTTATCATCCCACAGAGCCTCCATTTTATTAAAAAAAGTTTCCTTGATTGCATGTTCCCTTGAGGATTTTCTTAGTTTGGCAATTTCAAGATTTGCCAGCTTCAGTTTCTTTTTTAACTCTTCAAAGCTACATTCCTCTTGTTGAGAGATAATTGCCTTACCTTTGTCGTTTTTTATGGAGTTGTGATGATGTCTCTCATGAAACCACAGGTCCTTCACGAAATTTTGCTACCTTCCCTATTTCACTTGATTCTGCCAGCACCTCTTGTATCTCTTTTGAATGCCTTGTCATAGGTCTTCTTGGCTTAAAAATAAATTCAGAAGCCTGATCATCAAATTTGAGCTTTTTAGAGGTTTTGGCTTTTCTGGTTTTGACTTTACCTGCTTCTATTAAGTATGCTCAAACCAAAGGAGAATATTCAATGTCAATAGATTGAAGCAAATCATTCAAACTTCCTTTTGAAACTATGCTTCCGTTAGTAACCACTGTCTTACTATTTTTTCTAGCTAGATGGCTCCTGGTTACTCTTCTTTGGGCCGTTTCACTTGTGGATTGCTCTTGTACACCCACTTTGAATTGGCCTTTCCTTTTTTGTGACTGTTGGGGCATGTCTTGGATTAATGGTGGTCTTATGGGCTCCTTTACATGTTTCCTAGCTTTCAATTTCACGAATCTCCTTGATTCTATTTCTTGACGATGACTAACTACTGGTGAAGAAATCTTCGTAGCCTGATGGCTAAGACTAGTTTCATTCTTGAAGCCAGTCATAAACAAGAAAATGGACCACTTCCTATTTATTTTCTAGAGCTCATGCAAAACGATCAATTTGGCTAAGCCATGATGAGACAATGAGGTCTCATAGGCTTCCTTCTTCAACTGAGCCTTGTCACACATTTTGCCTAGGCTACAAAACAAATAGAAAGGCAAATCCAGAGATATCTTTCAAATTGAATGAAGCAGAAGCTTGAAGCGATAGGAATACACCTTATGATACCTCCCCTCACAGGTGAAGTATCTCTGTATGCAGGTAAGTAAATTTCCATATGAATCTTTGACAAAGCTCCTGGGCACTGACTTGTTTAAGTCTAAATTAATGAACTCTAGCTTCAAGAATTCCTTGCAAGGAGTCATATCAAACTTGAAATTTTCAAACCACCTCTCCTATCCCCTTAGAATCTCAGTGACTACAGATATAACCTCTGGAGAGAATGGTAATTCAAGCACTCCAAACTTTGAATCAAATATTGTGAAATTTAAAGCAAATTCTTTAGTGACTTGCATGTGGCCTCCTTGAAGTTTTTCACAAAATCTCCAATAGCCAACTTGTTTGAAGGCTCGTTCAACTTCATTGTTCTTCAAGATAACATCTAAGCTTTTAGGGTCATTCCACAGACACCTGCTTTACCTATGATCTTTCCTTTTTGTAGACACCTCCATGGAGTTCCTGCAAAATGAAGATTGGAAAAGCTTGCACCATCTTAATCTCGATCACTGCCTCACTTGAAATGGATAAGAATAGCTGCCTCGCTTGAACTTCAAAGAATTCTGATTGAACACATGTCAATTTTATTCTCATGCATGAACCCAAACATAATCATAACTTAAAGTACTTGGCTCCTTTTTTGAAATTTGAAACTTGAGCATACCAAGACACATAACGAACCTAATGATGAGAATGAATGGTTGAATGTGATAGGAAAGGTTTATGGACTAATAATTGATGATGTAAGATTAATGGATTTTGATAGATTTGACACGGATCTACACAAATCCCCGATTTTGTAGCGCAACCAGTGCAAATTCTGGGTTTTGCGCTACGAAAACTCCTAGACTGGGTTTTGTGCTACGAAAAATCCTAGACCGTTTCATAGCACATGAGAACCTTGAAACAAGTTTGACACATGGAAGTTATGTGTGATGTGGGACCAGTGATAGGCAGGAACAGAGTGTTGACCTTGGTTTACCATACCAAAAAGACTCTCTTCTAGATCTTAGACTCTAAAACAACCATGGAAAGACAAGACCAAGACTAACATCAATCGTTTGGAGTCAAACTGATGCTCAGAATTTAGAAATTTTTTCTTAAGTGATAATAGTGGCTCCACTTGGGATAGTGTGCCCTTGTGGTACACTAAGAACTCGCAAGTCCAGTGCTTTATCCTCTTATGATAAACATAAATTCATCTGACAAGCATCCCCTTTAAGCTTCTTAGGCCTTCACCTCGGGCTTAAGCCTTCTATTTCAGCTTTTCATTATTAGCAAAAAAGAAAAAATAATAAAACAGATATATACAATGTTATGAGAAACTGATAGTATTTCAACAATGATAATGCTTTAGGAACCTACCGTTAACAAGTCCTCCAACATATGATTCTCCATCAATTTCCTGCAAAATGTAAGTGTTGTTTCCATGGAAAGCAACAATCTGATAAGGACCTTTCCACAAATTCTCAAACGTACCGTTCTTGCCTTTTTATTTGATTCTGGCCTCCCATCTCAGCACTTTGTCATTGATCTGAAAACTAACTTCTTTGATCTTTTTATCAAATGTGTTCTTGATTCTATTTTGACTGTGTTGATGATTTTCATACACTTCATTCCTGTTCTCCTGCAGGGTTATCAGCTGATTGATTCTCCTTTGTACAACATTTGGTTCCTCTTCTAGTCCTTGAATTAGTTTCAATACCGGTACTCCAAGTGATGTTGGAAATATAGCTTCAGCACCGTACACTAATTCAGATGGTGAAGTGCCAATAGATCTCTTTGTATAAATCCTGTTAGCCCACAAGGCATACTTCAATTTCAAATGCCAAGCTCTCTTGTTTTCCTACTGCACCTTCTTAATGATCTTTACAATGCTTTTGTTTGATGATTCAACAAGGCCATTTCCCTGTGGATAATAAGCAGTAGAATGTCCAAGAGTAATATGATATTGGTGACAAAAATTAATCATTTTCTTGGACTTAAAATCTTGAGCATTGTCAGTTATAATCTTCATTGGGCAGCCAAATCTAGACAATATATTATTTTCTAGGAAAGAGATAATTACTGAATCATTAGCTTGCCTTGTTGGAATCGCCTCTATCCATTTGGTGAAATAATCCGTGGCTGTGCGAATCCAGCAATGATGTCCTGATGAAGGAGGATGAATTTATCCAATAAAATCCAATCCCCATTGCTGGAAAGGTGCTTCAACATATATAGGAACCAAAGGCAAAGGCACAAGTTTCCTCTTTCCTTCAAATATTTGGCATTCATGACATGCAGCTACCCTTTTGTAAATGTCTCTGAACATATTTGGCCAAAAATATCTAGCTCTTAGGATCTTATTTGTAGTAGCTTTCAAATAATGGTGTCCTCCAAAATCTCCTTTATGAAATTCTTCAATGACTTTATTATCTTCTTCTTCAAGGAGACAATTTAACAAAATCCCTCCTGCATCTTTCCAAAACAAATTTTGGTCATATACAAAATATCTTAAATATTTCAGTTTGACAACTCGTGCTTTGGACTTTGTTAAATTGGTAGGGGCTTTGTTATGCTGTAAGACAAAAGCCACATCCTTGTACCATTCTGAAACCAATAACTTCTCATTGATTTGGACCAATTCCTCCTGATTTTCAGAAATTTCTAAGATTTTTGCGTTCAAATTTATGTCAAGTCAGTCTAGATTTGACTGAATCATTAGCTTTTCCAAGCCTTGACCCTTAACCAATTTGGTAGGTTTGATGTCAATGTCATACTCTAGCAATTTTTCTATCCATTTGCCCATTTTTCCATTCGGATGTGCTTGTGTTAAGATATCTTTTATTACAACACTTGGAACAAAAGCGATAATATGAGAATGTAAAACATAGATTCTAAAATCTTTTATCGCTTTCACGAAGGCATTAGCTTGCTTTTCTAGAATATTGTACTTCAGTTCAGCATTTGCTAATGTCCTACTAAAGAAAGGAATAGGCTATTCAATACCTTGATTTCCTTTTTGCAGCAAAACTCCAGCAATTGTGTCTTCAGAAGCAAATGTAAAAATAAGAAACTCCTTGGTAAAATCTGGGCTGATAAGTACCGGTGCTTGTGTAAGCGCCTTCTTGATTTCCTCAAAAGATTTCTTTGCTTCAGTTGTCCACTTAAAGTCCACTCCTTTCATCGACATCTTTGTTATATTCTTGACCATCTCAACAAAATTAGGAATGAAGCGCCTAACAAAATTCACCTTTCCAAGAAAAGATTGGATCTCTTTCCTACTTCTTGGCAGATCTAGCTTTATAATTGCATTAACGCTATTAGGATCAATCCTAATTCCTTCTTCAGAAATAATATGACCAATTAGCTTGCCTCATGTTAAAGCAAAGACACTTTTAGTTGGATTAAGAGAAATACCAAACCTTCTACATTTCAGCAGAATTTTTGAAGGTGCTTCAAATGATCTTCTTCTCTATTTGAAAAAACTGTGATGTCATCAAGATAAACAACCACTTATTTATCCTTTTCTTCAGCAAAGGCAATATCCATTGCTCTTTGAAAAGTGCCCCCTACATTCATGAGACCAAAAGGCATCTTGGCATACATGAATGTACCCCATGGCATTGTGAAGGCTGTCTTCTCTTGATCATCCAGATGCACAAGAACCTAATCGTACCCTAAGAAACCATCAAGCATAAACATCGTTTGTGAACCAACAATATTTTGCAGAATTAAATCCATCTTGGGAAGAGGATAATTATCTTTCAATGAAGCCTTATTCAAATTTCTAAAGTCTATACGAATTCTGATCTCTCCATTCTTCTTCCTAACTAGAACCAAATTTGCAAACCAATTTGAGAATCTGATTGGAACAATGATTTTAGCATCAAATAATTTCTTGATTTCCTTTTCAATCAATGGCATGAGAAGAGGATTAATTCCTCTTAACTTTTGCTTGAAGGTTTCTCATTCTCTTTAATAGGAATAGTATTTTGAATAATAGAAGAATCATATTGTTTTAAATTAATATGGGTCCATGCAAAAACATCAACAAACCTTTTCATCATCTCAACATATTTGGCCTTCATATCAGCTGAAAGAAACTTGGAGATTTTAACCATCTTAGGTACAATTGAAGTCCCTAAATTGTAGCTCTCTACTTTCTCCTCATCAGCCTATATTTTCGGAGCTTTGAACACATCATTTTGATCAAACAACTTCTAAAGAGGAATGAGACCCTTAGGTATTAAATTGTTTTTTAATTGTAAGACTTCAAACTTTTCCTTTGACTCCACAAACATATTTTGTTGAACCACTTGAGTTCCTTCAAATTCTTCTTTTAATTCAATGAAATTCTTTACATGTTGATCATCTTCAAAGAGTTTCCAATTAGTAATGTTATCTAGTATAGCTAGTCGATGATGAACCTCCACCTCATACTTTTCAGAAGAATGAATAGGAATGACAAATATCCTAGTAGGAATAGCAAGGGAATTTGCAATGGAGTTTTGATCTCTAGTTTTGATAGTGAAAGAATATGCTTGAAAATATTCCAACATATCTAACACTAAATTTGTTGGCATTATGATATAGGTGTTGTCCTTGATGGCAACTCACTCAAAGGTATGATAAAAGTGTTGTCCTTGATGACAACTCAATCAGATGATAGATCGTAGTACAGCAGGTCAAGGGAGAGGTATACGCAGGTTAACCTTAATGAGAGTGTGTATATAGGTGGGTGAGAAGAACAAAAGGCCGTATATGTACACACACAAGTTCACAGAAGGAAAGGCACGTACATGTTGGAAAACTAAGTTTTGGTCCATGTTATTTTGTCCATGGTATTTTGATATTGGTCCATGGTATTTGGTCCGAAGTGTTGACCCCGGGTATTGGGCACAAGGTATTGGTTCTACATTGTTTTGGTCCATGGTATTGAGAGAGATCTAAACCTATAGAAGGAGAAGATCATTAGGCCAAGAGGTGTAAGTGGAAGTGATGAATATCTGATGAAGTGTGAGATCTAGTATGCTAGTTATGAGTTTGTGATGCTTGGCTCGATATGAATCAAGGAGGCTCCTATGCGGTTGATAAAGGTTGATGGACCAGGATCTTGAAGACTAAAATGTATTATTATTATATGGTATGATCATGAATACATCTGAATACTGGCGCATGCTTTAACCTTTATATATTGTGGTCTGGATATATCTGAAGTTGAAATTGCAGTGAAGGTATAAGTAACTATTTTTAGATTTCTACGCGGGTTCTCTCTGGTGAAAGTGTGTATACACGTTGGTTTGACACAATCAAGTAGCATATACATTATGAGATTTGATATTTCAGGGTTTCAATGATTTCGTTGTTGGGTGATTCAGAGTTAATAATTGTATTGCAGTAGTGATTGCTTTGTATCTATGGATCCAGTCTGAAAACTTATGAAACGTGGTCCCTAGAAGAAAAGAGAAGGTTGTAACCTTCTGTAGGTCAGCACCTATGTATTATTACGTCAGCGAGTACAAGAGCTAAGGGGGTTGTAGCTCCTTTCCAGGAGAAGCTGGAGAATGAGAGAAGGTTGTAGCCTTTTGCAGGTAGAAGCTTGGTATTGGTATAAGACTGCACTAGTACAAAAATATTGTAAAAAGAATATTCTTATTAAAAGAAGATAGAGATGAATTGCAGTAGGTGGTTTTCACCCACATTGGGTTTCAACCTTATATCATGGTGTTCATGTGTGCTTCTTATGTGTGATGATCTGTTCTCTTTTACTACACCTGTTTACTGTTTATATGGTTAATAATGTCCTGATGCATTCATTGAGGATCAACTAACTGAATGATAAGTTTACTGGATATATGCTAGTTGCATTAAACATAGTTGTGTATATATGCAGATATCCTTAACTGAAGTAGCATATATAAATGAAAAGATTATTGATTTTCTAATACTGATTCATCCCCCCCCCCCCCCCTCAGTATTATTTCCAACAATTGGTATTGAAGCAGGTCCTTCAGAAGAAGCTTGATTGCTTGAAGGAAGGTCCACCAGGATGAGTAATCAAGAAAGAGAGGGATCCATCAGACCACCAATCTTCGATGGAAGCAATTTTGTCTACTGAAAGATAAGAACCACAACATATCTACAATCGCTTGGGATAGATGTTTGGGGAATTGTGGAAGGAGGATATACATATCCATCAGCAACTCCTACTGATACAATAGAAAGAAAGCAATATGAACTCAATTCTAAAGCTGTTAGTATCTTATTGGGAAGTTTGTCACAATCAGAATTTGTCAAGGTCATGCAGTTCAAATCAACCAAAGAAATATGGGACAAAATCATTCTAAGCTATGAAGGAGGTGATTAGGTAAAACATGCTAAGCTTCAAACTCTCAGAATATGGTATGAAACTCTTAAGATGATTAGTAATGAAAGCATATCTAATTACTTCCTGCGTATAGATGAGATTGTCAATTGTATGAGGAATCTGGGTGAAGAAATTAAGGAAGTTGTCTTAGTTGAAAATGTTTTGAGATCCTTGTCTACTAAATTTGAATCCAAAGTGTCTACCATAGAAGAAAAGGAGGATTTGGAGAAAATCACTATGACGCAGCTCCACGGAATCTTAACTGCTTTTGAGATGAGAAAAGGAGGACCATCAGATATGAGAGAAGCCACATTTGAAGTATCAACGAATGGAAAATAAAAACTCAATGAATCAGGATACATTTCAGAAGGAGAAGATGAGGTAAATTTTGTGAAGAATCTTGAACGCGGATCTAGAAGGTTCAAAGGTAACCTACCTTTCAAATGCTTTTCATGTGGTAGAGTTGGTCACTACACTGCTAGATGCCCTCATAACAAAGAAAAGATGTCTAAAGAAGGTAATAAAAGTTATTATACTCATGATAAAAGTAATGACTCATCCAATAGTGATGAAGACATTAGACTTCTCATAGCATATGAAAAGAAGGATGTAGAAACAAAAGAAGTTACCAGATTAAAAGATCAGTTGGAGACAGTAACCAGAGTAAGAGAGCAGCTACAGGATGTAGTAAAAGATCAGAGCATAACAATTCAGAGACCTGAATCTAAGATCGTCTCTCTAAAATAAGATATTAAAGAATCAAAGAAGTAGAATAAAGAAGCTCTTGAAGAACAAGAACATGAAGTGCTCGAATTAAGGCAACAAGTGGAAGAAGGAAGAAAAGTTGAAGGAAACATAAGGAAGCAATATCTAGAAAAGGAAGAAAAACATCAGGTTGAGGTAAATATCTTAAAAGGTAAATTAGAAGAAAAGGATAAACTGTTATGATTTCAAGACAATACTAAGATTTTGGATGATATTTTTAGTAGTCAAAGATCCCCTGCTATCAAAACTAGTCTCGATTCGTATGAAATTGTCGAAGGTGAATCTAGCTCACAGGGTGAGGAAAGGAATTCTAATGCAAAATTTGAAATGATCAACGAAGAGATAAGTGGTCCACCCCAACAACAAGCAAGGAAAGAAATTCTTCAAAGAAGATCTTTTCCTCCTAACTATGGAAGTGATAGTTGGTTATTTCCTCAAATGAATAATGTTGAATGCTATGTATGTCATAACTTTGGACATATTGCAGCTAGATGCAGAAGCAAAATGGGTCAAGACCATCACACAGAAATATCATGATGCTCCAAGTACTTCAAGGGATATTGTTTTGCTCGCAATATGTTTGGTCACAAAGCCATTGACTGCTATAGGAGGAATATGAAACATGTAAGATGTTATGCATGTAACAAGTTTGGACATAAAGCAAGGGAATGCAGGAGCAAAATTCGAACTCCAAAGTAAGAGGATCATACATCATCATAATTCTAGGTATTGAAGAAGACAAAATTAGAGACAGAAAAATGTGGCATAACTCAGTTAGATAACATAACAGACACAAGAGAAACTAAAAGTGTAGACCTTCAGTATTCCAATTTGTATACGTAGATATTATGAAGATAAGTCGCGTAGATACACAAGTTGGATGCTGCACAGTTGCGTATATGAAGATTCTGAAGAAAAGCAGCAGTACAGAAGTCTGATATGGTTCTGTCACTATTTGATGGTTGCATGGCATAAGTTCAAGGGGAGCATATACTTCAAATAATGCATTGTTTTCATTTTGATGAGAAGTCTTTGGTGATGATGCTTATGTAGCTAAATGATACATCTTGCTACGTATGGTTCGTTGGTCAAAAGAATTGTATTGCAAGTTACAGGTCTGGATGCTGGTGATAGATGCTTATAGTGCAGGTCATATGGTGTATGATAGCTGCTGATAACTATCATGGTCTTGTTTAGGTCCGTGGCCTTTGTGAGTCATATGATGTATCTTGTTACCCCACTATGCATGGGATGGATGATGTAATGGTTCTTGAGTTTGAGTCATGTTTAAACATTTGATATATCCCCACATGGTTGGTTGGATGAGTCAAAATGGTGTATTCCCAATTGGTTGGGAGGTTGATGTATGTATAGAGTCATGTTATGCTTTTGTAGACCTTGCATGTGCTCACGGGGAGCATGGACGGATTGGTACATATTGGCATGTACATAAGGGGAGCTCAATCAGAGATTTCAGCAGGTACTCAGGGGGAGTATGGATAGCAAAATGTGTATCAAGAAAGAGAATATCTTGGTCTGCCCTTTGCCCTTAATGTCAAAGGGGGAGAGTAACTTGGTGTGGTGGTTGCCATCAAGTCCAAAGGGGGAGATTGTTGGCAATATGATACAGGTGTTGTCCTTGATGGCAACTCACTCAGAGGTATGATACAAGTGTTTTCCTTGATGGAAACTCAATCAGATGACAGATCATAGTACAACAGGTCAAGAGAAAGGTATACGCAGGTTAACCTTGATGAGAGTGCATATACACACGGGTTAGTAGAAGCAAAGGCACGTATACGTACACACATAGCTTCACAGAAGGAAAGGCACATAGATGTCAGAAAACTAAGTTTTGGTCAATGGTATTTTGATATTAGTCCATGGTATTTGGTCCAAAGTGTTGACCCCACGTATTGGGTCCAAGGTATTGGTTCTACATGGTTTTGGACCATGGTATTGAGAGAGGCCTAAACCTATATAAGGAGAATATCATTAGGGCAAGAGGTGTAAGTGGAAGTGATGAATATCTGATGAACTGTGAGATCTAGTATGCTGGTTATGGGTTTGTGATGCTTGGCTTGATCTAAATCAAGGAGGCTCCTATGCGATTGATAAAGGTTAATGGACCGAGATCTTGAAGACTAAAATGTATTATCATTATATGTTATGATCACGAATAGATCTTAATACTGACGCATGTTTTATCCTTTATATCTTGTGGTTTGGGTATATCTGAAATTGAAATTGCAGTGAAGGTATAAGTAATTATTTTCAGATTTGTACACGAGTTCTCTCTGGTGAAAGTGCATATATACGTTGGTTTGACACAGTCAAGTAGTGTATACATGATGAGATTTGATATTTTAGGGTTTCAGTGATTCGGTTGTTGGGTGATTCAGAGTTAATGATTGTATTGTAGTAGTGATTGCTTTGTATCTATGGATCCAGTCGGAAAATTTATGAAACATGGTCCCTAGAAGAAAAGAGAAGGTTGTAGCCTTTTGTAGGTCAGCACCTACGTACTAGTACATCAACTAGTACAAGAGCTAACAGGGTTGTAGCTCCCTTCCAGGAGAAGCTGGAGAATGAGAGAAGGTTGTAGCCTTCTATAGGTAGAAGCTTGCGTACTGGTATAAGACTGCAATAGTACATAAATATTGTAAAAAGAAGATTCTTATTAAAAGAATATAGAGACGAATTGTAGAAGGTGGTTTTCACCCACATTCGGTTTCTACCTTATATCATGGTGTTCATGTGTGCTTCTTATGTGTGATGATCTGTTATGCTTTACTGCACCTGTTTGTTGATTATATGGTTAATAATGTCCTGATGCACTCATTGAAGATCAACTAATTGAATTGTAAGTTTACTGTATATATGCTATTTGCATTAAACATAGTTGCATATATACACAGATATCCTTAACTGTTGTAGCGTATATAAATGAAAAGATTATTGAATTGCTAATACTGATTCACCACCCCCCCAATCTTAGTATTATTTCCAACAAATTTTTGTATGCTCTGATCCTTACATCCTTTGTTTGATAAGCACCTTCCACTTGTTTAATCACCAATTGAGAATCTCAGAAAACAAAAATGTTTCTAGCCTTCAACTTTAACAAAACTTGTAATCCCAAAATCAGAGATTCATATTCAACCCTATTATTTGTGCAATCGAAGTTTAGTTGTAAGAGTATAACTTACTTTCATCACTTGGACTTGTGATCCAAATTCCAGCTCCTACCCCTTCCTTTATTGCTGATCCATCAAAGTACAATGACCACCATCTCATTATTCCTTTCCCATCTTCTTGCTGATTTTTTGGGTGCTGATTTTCTGAAAGCATCTCCTCCAATCCACTATCAACTGATTCATTGAAAAGGATGGCCAATCCAAGTCTAGTACGAAATGAGTAAATAGTAAAATTTTAAGCGTTGTCTTTGCTGCTTACCATATGGGCCATTCTGGTCTCCCGATACAATCTCCTTTGCCCACCAAAAACAGGGATGGTAGCATAGGTAAGGTCCATCTACATTGTGCCTTTAATTTTTACTGTCCACGATCTTGACAGTAGCATCCCAAACTTTGGAAGAATGTCAGCCACAACAATGTCCATGAAAATTGTCTTTGCTGGGATTTGTGTTAGACCAACAACAACATCTTTAATTACACCAATGCATTGGACTCTGTTTGATCAAAAGAGAATAAATCCTTATACGGTCTTGTTACTTGTAATCCTAACCTTTCCATGATTACCTTGGGCATAAGATTATGAGAGGCCCCCGAATCCAACATAGCATTATGTAAGGTCATATCATGAATACTAATGCTTCCATAGAAAGGAGGAAATTCTTCATTCTGATCATCTTCAAGTCTTGGACCCAAGTATATAGTAGGACTATCTTCTTGTACATTTAAGATATTAGTACATCCTGGTCGTGAATTAAGCATCTCTACAATCTTACTTTTGTATTTATCTACCTTGATAATTTCACTAAAAGGGACTGATATTTTGATTTTTGCAATTTCATTCTCAAGGTTAAAAACAGAGACAATTTTGTCAATTTCTTTAGTAGGAGATGGAGGTTGAATGTCCTTTTTACCAAGTGGAGAATAATTTTTACCCTCAGCAGCCTTTGGGTTGTCCCTCTTGGCTTCAATAGCCTTTGGAGAATCCTTCTTCGGCTGTGTTTTGTTTGCAGTAATTGGCACATTTTTATTCATGAGATTGTATTGTTTTTGGATTTCAAAGATAGCATGTTGATAACCCTTTAAATAGTCTGAAGGTTCCACTCCTTATTTGGTCAAACTGGATGTATCATGTTCTTCCTTAGTCAAGAAAATCCCTGACATTTCTTCATCAAGACAATGGATGGATTCTTCAGGAATTTCAATCTCATCTTCTTCATCAACCAAGTTCTGCTGAAAAGGAGGTCTTATTAGAGGATTAGGCTGCTGATTCCTATTTTCTCTTGGGCTTTGTTGATTTTTAGGTCTCCTAAATTGAGGATTTCTAAATTGAGGCTCTTGTTTCATAGGAGGAGCATAGGTATTCCCAAAAGCCAACTGATCCATTAGCTTCTCCATGGTCTTCATCATTGAATCAATCTTATCTTTTGGAGCTGAAGACGAAGGTTTTTCTTCTTCTTTCAATTTAGCTTTTCCCATCTTTGATTTTTTAGCAGCAACCATGTTTACTTCTACTTTTATTGCATCATTTTGCATATCAGCAAGTGTAGCAGAGTCTCTCTCTCTAAGCAACAGAGAGAAATCAGAATCAAATGCTTCAGAATATCTCATCTATGTTAAATCTTGTGGAGGTTTTAAACGAGCTGGGATGGAATTAAACACTTTTTTAAACCTCTTTGAGAAGTTTTGAATGGTCTCATTAAGTTCCCTTCTAAGATTATTGTATTCAGAAAGATCTTGAACTAGATTAGTTCTATTTCCCCACTTCCTTAGAAAGTTATCTTCAAACTCTACCCAATTATGAATACTTCCAGCTGGGAGGGCTTTAAACCATTTTCTAACTTCCCCGATAAAGGTTTGTGCAAATAATATTAGCTTCACATCCTCATCATCAACTTCCTCTCTGTCAGCAAAATCATTGAATTTGTCTACATGTTCTTCTGTTGTGATTTCTTCATCACCACCCCATGTTGGAATTCTTGTAGCATATTTGCTAGGAAGGTCATGCAAAACAACAGGGAGTGCTAGTGGAGCATACCTAGTAGGTACGAACAAGATTAATGGAGGAACAATGATGATAGGTACCAAAGGGATAGAGGAAGTAGAACTGATATGAGGAGGATTGTTACGCAGTAATTTGTCACCGTTGGTCACCATCCTTGTTACCCCTGTTTTCGCACACTGGAGGACACATTTATGGACCTATGACCAGTGACACAACTTAAAAACACTTGTATTGGAATCTCCTATGTATGAACTTCAAAGTACCTGAAGACACCTTTTGCAGATTAGCCATAAAAAGTGCCCTTTTCCCATTAGCACGGGTCCACAGTGTCTTACCCGCGCCAATGGCTCAGTTCCTCCAAAGAGGGCGCGTCCATGGACGCTCTGTCATAGAGCAAAGCCCACGCCACCCAAATTTGGTCATGATTTTTGGCCAGCACACACTGAAGTGTTTTTTCCTCCATTGCTCATGCAGTTCTCTGAGGAAAAATCCCATGAAAGTGGTCGAGTGTCGTCTTTTCTATCCATGACAACCCAGCTCAATGGCTATTCTAGGACAATGCCAAATCTTCAAAAGGTGTGCGGATACAACAAATATTTCCTCCTCCTCCATCTATAAATGACTGTCACCCCGCATTGAACCAGCTAGTTTTGCAGCTTTGAGTTTTGGAGAGATTTTGCTAGAGCTAAGGTGAGCTAAGTTTATAGTGAGAATTGAGAGCCATAGAGGAGTTATGCTGCTGAAATATTGAGAGGGAAGAGGTTGCTTTGCAAGGCGCATGTAGCTGCTTGCCCAGTCAAAAGAGGATCTGACATCAGAACTTGGTCGTATTCTCTTTTGTTTTATCAATAATAATGAACGACTATCATTATGGTTCCACTCATCTGTCTTTCGATGATATCTGAGTTATGTCTTTTCTGACCGACATATAATTGCATGTACTAGATTTCACGCTTGTGGTTGTATTGTTCTTTGCTTGTGCAGGTGTCCGTTTACGTGGAGCGTAAGGATTGTGACCAGCCAAAGCTAAAAGACGGGAGCGACGTTTCTTCTACAACAAATAGCGTTGGACTTCAGGTAGATCATTCTGATCAATCTTTTGATTTATGCAATTAGGAACCTGCGTGTAGCGTGTATGATTGTTGCTAGACCCGAGTTGGGCTAGTGGGATCGCCTCTGTCCGTAGAGGGGATTTACCAGTTCAACAATTTTGTGACTCCGCTGGGGAGATTTTCTTGTTGATTGTTTTTGTATTGTTTGATTTGTAAATTGTGGACGGAGTCTGAAGAGTGGCTAGGTAGCCTTCGAAACACTTCTGCTATGTGGAAGTGAAGTAGATCAATGCCACCTCAGTCAATCTCCGGTTCAGTTTACAAATTGAACAATCTCAATCTTGCCTTGCATGTCGTTTTTCTCTCATTTATTTGTCTCAATAATTTTCTGGGTTAGAACTCTTGCTATTTTTTACTTGCTGGCTCTGTTTAGACACTGTAAACCAAGCCTGGGTCTATCCTTTTTATTTTTGCCTGGTAAACTTCATTAGTGCGCTTTTCTTTCAGACAGTCGCGCTTATTGGCGCATGTTGCTCTCAGACAACTTGCGCCGATCGCGAGTTGCAGCCTCATAGTCGTGCCACGCTGGTTAATTTTTTAATTAGCTTGTTTGCCAGTCTCTTAAGCTTGGGTTTGTGTCTTTTTGCTCTTTTATACCTCCTGGAAGTCTGTTAGACTGTCATTTGGCTGGTGGTTTTTTCCATCCTTCAGTTGTTTGCCTTTGTCCATCGATTTTACATCTTGACCTTTGTGGTTTTGATTATCGAGCTTTCTGTTGGATTTGTGTTTTACTGATCCAGTCATTTTATTGATTGATTTCCACATTCTTCTGGTAGTTGTATCAGTTTTACATTTTATGCTGCAAGTACCTCACTTTTAGCTTGCTCATTTTTACCTGACTTCATTGGGACTTAGATTACATGGCTCTTTGAAGATCTTGGTTTTTCTTTGCTTTGCTGGGTTATCGTTCATGTTTCAGATCTGGTTATAGATTCTTTGGAATGAATTATCTGGTTGTGAATATCTCTTGAAATCCCTTAAGTGCATTATACTATTTTTTTGAAGAAAAGAAAAAGATTTTGCTTTTCATTAATTAGCATGTTATGTTAATTTTTTCTTTCAAAAAAGAAAAAAGAAAAGATTTTCCTTTCTTGTTGTTAGTTGCATTAGGATTTTTGGGAGCGTTTTGTTTGTGTGAACCTCTTAACTCTTATGTAGCTAGAATTCATCCAAACGAAACGAATACAATTTTCGCGTGTAGTTGCATTTAGGACAATTCAAGAGATCACATACGATAAGACCAGAAACTGAGACTTAATCAAAGATAAACTGTAAAATGAATTCAATGAACCTAACAATGCATTGGAACTTAACGCTCACATTCTAGAGTTCTAGGTTAGAGACGTGTTCCGGCGTCGTTAAGCCTGGTAGTTTATTGTTGAGTGGTTGGGTGATTCCTCCATGGTGAAGCGATAGGTGCCAGTACGGACTACGCTCTCACGTACCGTCGAGTATAAATTGGGAGACCCCTATAGGCTTGCAACCTTTGATCCATAGGAAGCCGAGTCTGCCGCCCTACAAACCGTAATGCACTGAACACAGCATTCGGGAAGATTGACTGCAGTACGGGAAGTCCTTGGTGATCTTCTGATCGCTAAGGTGCATAAGCAGTTTTACAAATTGTTTGGCACACCCTTCTACCTAGATTTCCAGAATAGTCAGCTTTTGATCCTTTTCAGACTGTCTAACAGAAAAGGTGTAAGTGAGCAGCTTGTCACTTCGTGCTCATTAAACAATCGAAGGAGACTAGAGTCATCTTTTCGTCCTTTTCTCGACTCTTTAAAAGTGAAAAGGTCAAGTTAATTCAAGTGTCTTAAAAAATTTATCTGGCCACGATCACATAACCCGGTTAATTTTGTTTGCGTTAGTCTGGGTAGGAACTGGTTGCGCTGGTTTCCTTAGGATTTTGTGAATTTTCACCCTGGCAGAGCTACCAATTTCGCCTTCTGAGGGTCCGGTTGTGAGTCAAATTCTCCCTATTGTTCCAAGTATAAAACCGATTAGCTCTCGTGCTCCGGGCGACGAGGACTACCAATTGTACACGAACCCTGTTTAGGAACCTTCTAAGAACGATATCCCTTTTTGGGAGTATACTTCTCCTCGGCAACCATTTCCGTCTGATATGGATAATCCATCCCCTACTACGACTGATGAATCTGGAATACCAGGAGACAAGGTTCCCACCATGGTGGAAACTACACCTATTAGCAGACCTCCTACTTCTAGGGGGCTACCTCCTGGTTACCGGGCAATGCGCGATTTTCAATCATCTCCTTTTCCAAGTTCTATTTGGTCACCACCCATTTTCTCAAATACAGGGCCTTCGACCCCACCACCACGAAGTACAGCTGTTACCTCCGTTACAACTCCTCCAACGGTATCTGCGGTCTCTTCGACCCCTATTGTTAGTCAATCTTCGACTTCTTTATTCGCAGGTTTTGATCCTACCTCGAATATCCCGTTTGGAGGGCAATTTGATAAGTATCTCCCACCTCTTAGTTCGCTATCAGTGGGCGAGGTTACAGTTCCGCTGTCCATATATTGGGGTGGTTCTACTTCTTATCATGGTGGTCAGGCTTCATATGCTCAACCCGAACAACCACTTCAGCAAAACTTACAAGGACAATCCTTTCAAGGAAATCCTTTTGCTTCTAGTAGTCCTTTTTTTACTACTTATACGCAACCTGCTGGTAATCCAGGCCAACCTTCCATTCAGCAAGCTCAACCTGGGAACCAGCAAGGCTCTCATACTGGACAAACCGGTCAATCGATTGTTAACCCATCTGGTCAGCCAACTGTCCAGTATACCCAAGTTTATGGACAAGCTGCCCAACCATCTGGTCAGCCAACTGTCCAAAACACTCAATCCTCTGGACAAGCCGGCCAACCTCAGTATCAGCAGGTAGGCCAACCTCAGTATCAGCAGGTAGGCCAACCTCAGTATCAGCAGGCAGGCCAATCTCAGTATCAGCAGGCAGGCCAGCCTCAGTATCAGCAGGTAGGCCAACCTCAGTATCAACAGGTAGGCCAACCCCAGTATCAACAAGGTTATCCTTCTACTGGCACTGCCCAGCTAGCCCAAGGTTACCCTTCTACTGGCGCTGCTCAAATGATGGGTGGCGGTCAATCCCAAACGTATTATCAAACTCAGCCAGGATCTCAAGCTCAATTTGGGGTCCCTCCACCTTATGGTCATCAACAACCTCAAGGGCAACCTTTGTTTACCCCCTATCAGAATTATCAAACACCATATGGTGCTTCTACAGCCTCGTTTGGTAATCCATATGCTGGGGGGCAGAACACCAATCCCTACAGCCAACCCTTGGGGGAAAATCCATTAGGGCAAGGCCCTTGGGGGCCACCACCACCTGGTTGGAACCCAGGTGTTCCATCCTACCAGCAGCCTCAAATGCCATTTAATCCTCAGTTACCATTCTTAGCGACCTTAGAGTTACCAGATGTGTCCAAGTTGACCAATGATCCTATTCTTCATAATCATTATTGGCCTCCGGTTCCTACCAAGATTCCTGGTGATTGCCCGAAATTCGATGGCAAAGCGGATGAAGATCCACAAGCTCATGTCATGACGTATCATTTATAGTGCTCATCTAATTCATGGCTTGATGATTCGATTCGTCTTCGCCTTTTTCAAAGGACTCTCACTGGATCTGCCTCTAAATGGTACATTGAGCTAAATCGCGGATCCTTTCAGGATTTCAACTCATTGGCTATGGCATTCCTTACGCATTTTCAGTTGCCCATTCAATACGAGACGGGCACGCACCTCCTTACGTCCTTACAAAAATCCACTGCTACGCACATCTCTGATCATATTCATGAATGGAGACGGCGTAGACATATGATTAAATTTTGGATTCCCGACCAGCTTCTCACGGATTGGTTCACGACTTCATTCGTGCCTCCAATAGCTCGGGATATTGCAATGGGAGCATGTGTTACTGAAGAGCAAGCTATCGTGCGTGCTCAATACTTTGACTTAGTTTATTCTCAGTCAGGTATGTTATATGATTATTTGTCTGATGCCCCTAGACCTAGAACATCCAAAACCCCGCCAACTCCTACAGTTTACGGCATTATTGGGTTTGTGAGTTCATCCTCCAAGAAGAATTCCGCAAACCCTGGGAAGCAGAAATCAAATGCTCCAAATGAAAACACTTCCCAGGTTACACCTCCTTCTAAATCTGCCTCCGAGGTTAATGCCGTTCAGTCAACCAAGACTGACAAAACCTCAAAATCAAAGAAGAAACAGAAAGGGAAAAACCCATCGGAACAACCTAAGCAGGAGCAACCTAAACCTCAATCTGAGGAGAATGCCAAGCACAAACCCAAGTACCCTTGTTTTATCTGTGATGAGGATTACTACACCAAAGACTGCCCTCGGCGGTCTGAAGTTAGTCGTTTGTTAAAAGGCGCTCCGGGGATTCCTGCGGTCCTTAAAGAACCCTTTCCTTCACAGCAAACCCAGATGGTCACTGACCCCTCTCAGCCTCCCTCTTCCTTCGGTTCCCAAGTGTTTATGGCAGGTACGGTCCCTATTAACATCAGTACTCGGAAAAAAGAGTATCAGTCTGCCGGCAAGGAGCCTGAGGTTCCCCCTAGTGCTCCTCCATTCAGTTCAATTCCTCTCCACATCGAGAGACCTAGCACTGAAACGCCCGTTCGACCCCCTCCAAAAGGGGTACTCCAGAAATCTTCTTACAACCCAAATAGCCGTGCTGCTCAGCACTATAATATTGTTGAGGATTTAGCCCAGACCCCATCGGCTATGTCTGCTTTAGAAGTTCCCCAGAGCTGCCCCTCTCAGAGGAAGTCTTTTCTATCCGCCATTGGCGGTATAGATCCGGCAGATTCGGATTTGATTACGTTCGACTTAGACCGCCATACTCAGAGATTGCCTCCCCAAATCGCCTTTCTCATACAGGTGGTTATTGATAAAAAAACTATTCATCGCATAGTCATTGATGAAGGTGCTTCCACTTGCATCATGTCTGTGGCCTGTTGGAAATCCATTGGTTCTCCAACATTGAGTCAGTCTCCCACAACTTTGGAAGCTTTCGATGGAAGAGCCTCACGTCCTTATGGTATTCTCCCACGTTTACCCATTTCTTTGGAAGGAAAAACGGTCGAGATGGAAGTTGAAGTCGTTGACCCTACTCTAACGTACAACCTCTTTCTCGGACGCAGTTGGATTTACGCGATGTAAGCTGTTGCTTCATCCTACTTTCGTATCATTTGCTTCCCTTTCCAAGGGAAGATTATTACGGTCGACCAGCTGAATTTTTTCGCTTCCTCTTCAGAAGGAACTATTCCTTTTGTGGAGCATACCACCAAATCCTTTGAGAGTCTTGGTCATGGAATTTTTAAAGACCCTGCCCTTATGGGCGTTTTTCCAGCCTCACCCCCCAATGTCGCTTCCGTCAATATGATGTCTACTTGTCTCGATCCATGGATTGTTCCCCCCATCGACCAAGTAGATTCATGGGGCGACAGGATGCCATTGAGTCCATCTGAACTCAACTATGCTAAAATCATAGCTGCATCGGCTTTTGAACTTGCTCTTTCGAGCAAAATTTTTCACACGTTCACTCTATCCCTAGGGATTGAAGATCAAGCTTCTTCGGATCCTTTACACGAAATCTTCTCTTCCGAAGAAGCCATCATAGAGACCATGTCTCTCGAGGAACCTCCTTGGCACGCTACCCATCATCGTTACTCATTACTCTCTATCCCTCAGGGCGAGCCCACTGCTATTCAACAGTTTTCTTCTTGTTCTCCATTCCAATTCCTTCAGTCACCTGTTCATGTTTACCACACTTCTTCTGAAGGTAATATGGTGAACATCACGCAAACCCAACCCATCGACATCTTTATCAAACCCGGGATTATCGAACATGTTCATATCAGAGTCACTTGTACTCCATAGGAGATTCAACTTTACTCGAAACTTTTTCACGAATTTCGCGATGTTTTCGCTTGGTCTTACGACGAAATGCCTGGCATTGATCCTAGCATAGTGGTACATGAAATTATTATGTACCCCGGTGCTAAGCCTGTTCGACAACGTTTACATCAAGTACACCCTCGAAAGGCTGCAGCGATCAAGGCCGAAGTAGAAAAGCTTCTTAAAGCTGGTTTCATTTATCCTATCCCGCTCACAGATTGGGTTTCTAATATTGTACCTGTCACTAAAAAACAGGGAACTATCCGTGTCTGTGTTGATTATCGTGATATCAATTGGGCCTGTCTGAAAGATAATTTCCCTAGAGGAGTCGCCAAATTGTTGAACTGGTAAATCCCCTCTGCGGATAGAGGCGATCCCACTAGCCCAACTCGGGTCTAGCAACAATCATACACGCTACACGCAGGTTCCTAATTGCATAAATCAAAAGATTGATCAAAATGATCTACCTGAAGTCCAACGCTATTTGTTGTAGAAGAAATGCCGCTCCCATCTTTTAGCTTTGGCTGGTCACAATCCTTACGCTCCA
>APFE030948688.1:37964-49672 GCA_000404065.3 Pinus taeda | reverse complement strand
TAAGTGTGGAGAGAGAGAAAGGGAGTGATAAGTAAGATAAAGAGAGAGAGGACAACAAGAGGAAAGAGAGATAGAAGCGGGGCAGAGAGAGAGGGAGAGAGAGAGGAGGAGGAGGAGGAGGAGGAGGGAGGGATAGATAGATATATTGGAGGAAGAGAGTGTATGTTGTGTGGGGAGATATAAATAGAAAGAGGGTGATAGTGATATAGATGGAAGGTGAAGAGAGGGAAGAAGAGAGAGATGGAGAGAGGGAGGGAGGGATAGAGAGATTCATAGATATGGAGTAAGAGAGCATGTTTATTTGGGGGGTGAGATAGAGAGACAAAGGAGGATATATATATATATATATGTGTGTGTGTGTGTGTGTGTGTGTGGAAGGGGTAGAGAGGGAAAACTAGATGCATTTATTTAAATGCCAATGATTTCTAATCCTATTTGATTTCTTGCACTAAATGCATTGATTTTAGTGTAGATGGTGATTTCTAATCCTATTTGATTGCTTGCACTAATGCATTGATTTCAATGTAGATGATGATTTCTAATTATATTTGATGGCTTGCACTAGATGCATTGATTTCAATGTAGGTGTTGGTTTTAGTTTTTAATCCTATTTTCATACTTACGCTAGATGCATTGATTTGAGTGTAGATGTTGATTTCTAATCTTATTTGACTGCATTCATTAGATGCGTTGATTTCCGGGTAGATTTTGTTTTCTAATCTTATTTGATTTCTTGCATTAGATGCATTTATTTCATTGTATATGTTGACTTCTAATTTGATATAAAGTGATTGGATTAACAATGTGCATTGATTTACCCGGAAGCGGGTGTTATTGACATGTTAGAATGATTGGACAACCCAGGACGGCAGCTGGCCAGTGCTCCAGCAGATCCAGGCGGCTCATAGCATACGAGGGACGGGCATTCATAACCCTCAGTTATTGTGGACAGTGGAGGAGAGTTATGGCACTGCGTAAAGGTGTAAATGCACAGGGGGAATCTTGGTCTGGTTTGGAGGACTGTGCACACCGATTAAAGGATATGGAACAGGGTATAATCTGCATACCGGAGCGCCTCATATGGCTCAGTAGAGAGCGCACCAGAGAACATCTCAGAGCTCGAAAATCTGTCCGAATTAGGTCCCTTCATCCTGATTCTGGTTTCAGTTGGGCGAGAGATTCACGCAAGCCTATCCATGCCCCTTCTCAATTTCCTCTTTGGCACTTCACAACCAATTCCTCTTCATCTTAGTTTAGTTTAAGGTTGGGTACCTGGCTTAGACGTATTGTGCTGCCTGCATCCAATTGGCCTCCTCGCTATTTTCACCTGTGTCTGTTCAGCCTACACCTTATTTTGACAATGCCGCGTCTGAGAGGCACTCCCCGTTGAGGCAGTAACACTGGTTCCAGGGGGGGTTCCTGCAGCAGAGGTGGCTCTGTTCCGCACAATGTCGCTCCATTATCCTCTGTTCCGCCTCCCTCACCGCCATCTGATAATTCTGGCCCGTCCATTGCCCCTGTTGTGCCCTCCTCTCCGGCTTCGAACAATTCAGGCATTTCCCTAAACAGCTCCTTCCACTCGGCACATTTTCAATTTAGGAGCCGGCTTAATAAGCCTCTCATTTCAGCCTTAGTGACGGTGATATTTGAGGAAGAAGAGGAGCAGATCAGCTCGGACAATCCTTCCACAAATCCTTCGAGTGCCCGGGTGCCCAGCAACAGTCCAGGCAGCCCATCGGGGGCGGTCCTCAATGACCCAGAACAGAAGGAACTGGAGAACCAGACCCTGCCTGCTCAGGAGCCCGTTATCGACAGCGAGCCAGCGCGTTTTAGCAACATTATCCATCTGGTTCTCCCACCAGGCAGAAGCGCAATGGATGTCGATGATAACGTCATGGTGGAATGGGTCAATTTAACTCCAGACAAGGAACTCGGCTTGCCTCCGCGGGACTGAGCTCGCCAAGCCTTCCAGCGCACTTCAGAAAGCTCAGCATTTTTGTTCAGGTCTGCGTCCAGGTGTCTTGCTATTGTGACTATGCCCAGGTGTCTGTTTGTCTGTTTAATCTATGTCCAGGTGTCTGTCTGAGTATGTCTCTGTCCAGGTGTCGTTCTATGTCCAGGTGTCTGTATGTGTCCAGGTGTTTTTATATGCTGTTCAAAAGGTATATGTTTAGATGTTTTGGCAAGAAATCCACAAGGAAAATGTCAGTAGCTTTTTGGAATTTTTGTAACAGTTATAAGTCAGAGAAATCCTTTTTGTAATTGCCAGAAAGCAGAAAGTTGGCAAGAATTTTTGATAGAGGGCGGGTAGCTACCCCCTTAGAGGTTAAACCCTCTCTGTAAATAATTTTCCTTTTATTTAATAGAATAGTCTTTATCTAGAAAAAAAAACAATGTGCATTGATTTTACTATAATTAAAAAACATTATTGACAATGTACGTTGATTTTTATATAATAGTAATTCAACCTATTAATATTAAAGAGCAAGCGAGACAAGGTATGATGTTTACTACAACAAATTCGGCTAAAGATTTAAATGATTTATGATTTCAATTGTCATTTTCATATAATAGATATTAAAAGATGACGAAAATAACAAGGGTGACAATAAGAATAGTAGAAGAAAATAGTTTGATATTAATCACATTGAAGACTATTTTTAATTGACTAAATTCCTATTATTCAAATTTTTTATCATTCAACACTATTACATTGTCACTTTGCATTCAAAATTTGTATTTGATGGTTAAAGTTATTAACAATATAACTAAGAAAATTTAAAATGATTGTATTAATATTAGATGTATTATATATTATTAATAATATTAATCATCTTTTTGATATATTCTCCTTGGTTGCACACGAGCGAGACCAGCCTAGATCCATTTTAACTCAGGGCCTATCAAGAATGGAAAGGGACCAAATCTCTCAAGGTGCAAACCTTTCCTCAAATTTTGCACTCAAAAAAGAGGTTTGCATGTCAAGATATTTGATCCCTCCCAATGTAGATCTAAATTTAAAATGGATTTAGCTGGTAAAATTCATTACACTGAAAACTAATCTATAAAAACTTAAATCAAATGTATCATGCACAAACGAGGAAAACCTTGAAAATTTCTAGGCATTGACGTTCAAGAGCACTCCCACAACCATAATAATGACTTCTCTTTTCAAATTCCAACTTTTCAAATTCATTTGTGTGACAGTTTTTTCCTGTCTTTAAATATGACTTTGGGAGAGGGGAGGAAAACCATAATAATGACTTCCCTTTTCAAATTCTAACTTTTCAAATTCATCTGTGTGACAGTTTTTTTTGCTTTTAAATATGATTTTCAGAGAGGGGAGGATAAAAAAGGCCAACAATTGCTTTTTTTAAGCTATAAAGCAATATTCTTGGGAGAAGTGTAATATCTCTATTAAATGCATTTACGTTGACATTCATGATGAAAAATATTACTTTTACCATGTTTAACAAAATGGTTGAAAACAAGAACTCTTGTGATTTAGTTGGAAAGTAATTTGAATCAAATAAAGAAACTTATAATTTATAAAAAAAAAGAAAGTTTTATGGGTACTTTCAATTCATTCACAAACTAGAAAAATGACTTTCATCTTCATCTACTATAGTTTTCATCGTGTGAAGACTAGAGGCATTGAGGAATGCAATTGTGGTGAGGAATGTTGTGTCTCTAATGAAAGGTATTCCCGAACATGAGGTCTGCACCTGTGAATTCATGGTTATTGCAAATAAAATATAACCATGACTTTCTTTGGAAAGAAATTGCATATAATTGCATGCCTTTTGGCGCAAGGAATAATAGGTTATCTTATTAATTGGAAATATTTCTCTAGACATTTTTGCACGGATTTATGTCTCAAGGAATTAATCATTTCATTGGAAGGTTGTGCATGGTTTCTATGTAATAATTTTCTAAAAATATGCATGAGAAATTTACATATTAAAAATAAAGAAACCATGTTGTTTTATTAAAAAATATATTACGCATGTGGTTTTTTTGAAAAGAGAATGCACGTGAATCCTACATACAAAAAGATTTAAGAAGTCATACTACTTTTCATAAATAATATATGTTAACTTTGCATGGCAAACGATAAAGAAATCATATTACTTTCTTGAAATAAAATTACATGGTAAAAGGTAATGAAATCATATTACTTAAATAAAAATTGCATGTAAGCGATAAGTTAGGGATGTTGTTTTCTTGGAAAGAAAATATATGTGAAACTTGCACACAAAAAGATTAAAGAAATCACAATATTTTTCATGAAAAAAATGTATGTAAAATTTTCCTATAAAAAAGAGGAAGAAAATAATTTATTTCATTAAAGAAAAGATTGCGAAGAAATTATGAGAGAAAATTAGATTATTAATTCCTTTGGAGACATTAGTAATAGGGATATGTGCACAACAATAATATCCATTATATTGGAATTCTTGAAATAAATTTCTATGTTAATTCATGAAAAAAATATATATTGCATGCATCATGGTATTAGATTTCGAAGTGAAATGTCTTTGCATACATTACCAGATTCATTCTTAGAAAATAGAAAAGTTAATTAGATTAATTTTCTTGGAAGGTTTTCATGAACATGTATGCATATATTACCCATGTTGTTTATGCATACTACCCATGTTGTTTATTTAAAGACTACAAGGATTTGAGTGCAGAAAAGATTGCATAGAATTTTGTGCATGAATTGGTGAAAAATAAAAATTGTTTTCTTAAAAGATGCATGTGAATCTTCTTCATACAATAAGAAGACACATTGTCCTTTGAAAATAGTATGAGCATTGAAGTAAGGGTCATTGTGTTAAAAAAAACACATGTTGCATGCACAAAAGGGTAGTCATTGTGATATACAAAATATGTTCTTCCTAGTAAATAGAGAAAATTATTATGTTAATTTTCTTGGAAAGAATAATCTCTTGAAAACACTGACTCACTAGATGAATTGTGTTAATTTCTTGATTTAGGTGCATAAAAGGTTAAGTTAAACTTGTTATTATTTCTTTAGTTTATGCATAAAAGATGTTTATCTATGGTAATTTCTTGAAATGGGAGGCACAAGAAACTTGCATGTAAAAAGATAGAAAAGCAAGGTTATATTATCTTCCTTTTGAAAAAGAAGTATGCATTTGTTTAATGAAAATGATAGCTAATGATAGTAGAATTCTAGAGAAGGGAATATGTGTTCCTTACATTTAACAAGGGATATTATGATCATCTCTTGCATGAATAAGGAATAGTCATTGAGTTATAAAGATATGCTCTTCACATGGATATAAGAACTATTGAACTATATTTCTTTAGAAAAAAATATGTGATTACTCTTATGCTATCATAACTATTATGTTAGTTTCTTTTAGAATAAGATCATGTCTAGGCATGCAATATTTGTATTACCTAAATAGTTGAAAGAATATACATTTGTATGTGGGAAATGATAGCATGTTGTGTTTGCCTAAATCTAAAAACATTCATTGGGAAAGAATAATAATTTACATGCACAAAAACCATAGTAATTTCTAGTTTCCTTGGAATATAAATATGGGTAATGACTGGTATGTTGTATGACATTAGTTTTATGGAAAGGAAAACATGTTTTTGCATGCCCTATTATGGTAGATTTCCTAAAAAAGGAATAGTTAATGTCTTGATTTCCTTGGAATATAAATATGGTTAATGATTGCTATGTTGTATGGCATTAGTTTTATGGAAAGGAAAACATGTTTTTGCATGCCCTATTCTGCTAGATTTCCTAAAAAAGGAAACATGTATTTGCACACTTTAATGTGTTAAGCATTCTTTTGGAAAGTATATGCATTTGTATTCATAGGAATAATATTCTTTGTGTTAGTTTTATTTACGTAAGTAATAGTTGAAGGGCTAGTTATTTTAATAGAGTTCGTGTAGCTCCAATGCACTAAGATCATAATTGATGTGTTAGTTATTTACGTATTTGCACGCACCAAAAGTAATAGTTGAAGGGCTAGTTATTTTGATAAAGTTTATGTAACTCGAATGCACTAAGATCATAACTGATGTGTTAATTTACTTTAAAGGAATGTCTAGACATTTGTAATGATTTGTCTTGCAAAAATGTGTGCTTATGTGAGGTGAATAAAGGGGAATATTAGTTAATGTGGTGTTTGTTTATAGAAATGCATTGATGGTTATACACTTATAACTAATGCATATGTAGTGTTGTTAAAGAAATCATGTCACAATATTTTGTTTACATTTCATGAATGTACATGAATATATGGTGAAGCACCACTAGTATAGATACATGAATTGGTTTGATTAATACTTGATTTAATCATGATATCAAAGGTTGGTGATAATAGTAGTTGCAAGAAAATGTTGCAACATATAAAGATGGATTAAGTTATCGTTATGATAGAGAATGTGTTAGTAGTCTATGAAGATTGAAGGAATGTCAACTTCAGGATAATCCACTAATGTAAACAACCATGTGCTAAATACACATCTTTTTATAGATCATATTTAAAGTTTAATAATTAATTTTAAATTTATATTAATTCTTTCACATATTCTTTATTAAATAAATAATTATATAAGAAAATTAATTATTAATTATGGATTGTCTTGTCCAATTAATCACATCATGAAGATTTGGTTGATGGTGATGTTTCAAACCATTTAATGTGGTTGACCTTCAAGACAAAGGTGAAAAAGTCAATCTTTCCATATATTAAGAAAATTAATTATTAATTAATGAGATTGTCTTTCGCATTAATCACATCATGAAGATTTGGTCTACATTTTGAACCATTTAATGTGGTTCATCTTCAAGACAAAGGTGAAAAAATCAATCTTTCGAAATGATTAAATAGCAAAAATGCATCCGGTCTGCAATGAGCCATTATGAATTAGTTACCTAAATTTATTTAATTTAATTTTTATTAATTTATTTTTTACCTAAATTTATTTTGATTTTGATTTTGATTTTTTACCTTTTATTAAATATTAAATTGTTCTAATTTGACTTGATTCCTAACTAATTCCTAAGGGCTGCTAACTTTGGACCAGGATGCATGTCTGTTATTTAATTATTTAGGAAGATTGATTTTTTCACTTTTGTTTAGAAGATGAACCACATTAAATGGTTTGAAATATAAACCAAATCATCATGATATGATTAATCAAAAAATAATCTCATTATCAATATAAATCACAAAAATCTAAGATCTAAAATTATTAATTAATTAATATATGACGAAATATTTTTTAATAACCATTAAAATTTGAATAATTAATTTTCACATATATATATATATTACTTTCTCAACCCAAAAATAAAATAATAATAATAGAAAAATGGTTCACTCCACGAGTGCAAACGGTCTTAAAAGTTTCCGTTTATTTAAAATTAAATTCACTACACGTATAATTGTGTAACATCACTTTTCAACCTCTCAACACTAAATTGTAACCTATTATTCGAACCCGAGGTTAAATATTATCCCGCTTTAAGGCGTAATTAATTAATAAAATGATATTCTTATCATCAAATATTGGTAAATATTTTTTTTATATAAACAGATGGTATGATTCTAATGATAAAAAAAATGGAAACTTATATCACTAGCAATTGTCCCAAAAGGTATAAAGAGAGGCAGTTTGATTATTAAATTAGAATTGTTGAATTTCTCTAGAAGAAATGTTGGTTCAAGCCTAAAGGATGAGCAATTTGAGCTGGCTAAACACCTTCTAATTGTTTTTTTATTATGGTAAAATTATATTGATAATTCATTGGTTTTGCTTTCAAAAGCTTGAAGGAATTTGAAGAGCTGGTATAGAATTGCTTTGTGGGATTTGATCCCAAAATCACTGATTTGTAGATATATACTCAATGAAATGTTAATTGATTGAAACCCTGCACAAATGTTTGATATAAGCAAATAAGCCTAAAAGGTTGAAAGGCTTAATTGGTTTGTGAAAAAACCTTGTTTTCTTGGAGTGGATCATTGTGCAATTACTTTTATTTAGATGTTTTGTTTATATCTATGTTACACGGAACACATTGAATGTCTTATTTCATTTTAGAGTAAGTTAATTACCCAAAATTAAGAAACTTGGCGAAGCATATACAAAGCTTGCTAGTGACCAAGGCAATAACCACCATGACTATCCCCTACCATTTGACAATGTTTCTCTACCCAACCAGATTGAATACTTAGGGAGGGAGAAGCAAGCCAATTACACAAATAAATTGCCTTTGGAAAGAATTGTGCACATACATAGAGCAAAATCCAAATACTCTACCAAGAAGAAAGAAAGTTGTCCACACAAATTTGTTAAATGGATCCACTTTGTAAGCTCGTTCAAAGTGAAAATAATGAAGAGTGGTTTATATGTAAAGACAAAGAAACTGAAATGTATTTCAATAATGAAGAAATAAATCTCACATTTCTTGTCTCATGTAATGAAAAATGGCTTTATGTAAAGAAATAAACATTAAAAATTAAGAAATCTTGATGAAAAATTAATAAAATTATAAATACTCATCTATTTAAGTGGAATGCATTTGTAGACATGATTTGTATTGTCAAGACACTCCTAAGTGTTAAGTTGCTGGTTTAATTTTCCGCCTTACCATGGGAAATTGAATATTAACACAGTTGAAAATTTTATTATAACATCATGAGCACAAGGCCTCAAATTAAAGCAAAGAGTAAATAAACTGATATTTTTTCACCATTTATATTATTGCTATACCAATTTAGGTTTTTTTCCATGATGTTATTTCATTATTTTTTAAAGTACAATCTTCAATTTACTTGATTGTTGATAAATAATCCAAGAAAGGGTGGTGAAAGAAAATTATTTTTCATTCTACTTATATTGTTGTTAAATTGCTATTACTGATTTTATTTATTTATTTTTCCGAAGAAATATCCTGGTAGATCCATACTATCAGGGTGTCCAGGAGAATTGACCCTATGTCCTCTCATTAGCAAGGTACTTTAGTGATGGGAACTCAACTAATTGAGTTAACCCTTGGGGCTTTACTATTATTGATTTTAATTAGTAATTTGTTAGATTATATATTTTTTGTTTAGTTAAATTAAATCAATATTTATAGTTATGTATTTTTGAAGCAATTTATTTCTATTTATAATCAATAATAGATAATAAATAAATATTTGTTATTATGTTTTTTTTGAAAAATTATTTCCAACAAATTGTAAATAATACAAGGAGCAAAGAGATTTGATGTTTGGAGTTCTATGCTTTTTCAACACCATATTTCTTTAAATACAACTTAATTTTTTACATGTTTATTATCAACAATGTAGGTAAATGTTTAGATTGTATATTTTTTAATTTAGATTTAAGACAAATAAATTAATTTTTAGGTCAGCTTAGTTGTTTGAGGTATGAAAAGATTATATTTACTTAGGGTGGAGATAAAACATATATAAAATTAATCAATCACCATTTATGTATTGTCTTATTGTATAAAACTATTGTCTGAAGATTTGATGTGAAAAGCATCAAATTTAATGACGATACATCCTACACTATTACCACAATATGTGATTGAACTCACAACTTTTGTCGAGAAAAATTTGGTCTAAAATTCTACCCCCACCATACTGAACAACAATTTTGCCTAGGGATTTGGTCTACAATTCTACCCCACCATATCGAACAACAATTTTGCCTAGGATACCTTCTCTATGCTATCAAATAGCATAGGAGATATCAAGGAGAGGTAGCACAATATATCAATAAATATTAAGCTCTCCTCATTGAAGGTTTACAATTTTATAGTTTAGCATGATAGCAAATATAACATGAAGGGACATTGGAATTTGTGCATTATGATATAAAGCATTCCAAATTTACGATCATGGACTTTTTCCTATGCGTTAAATAAAAATGTTAAGCTAATAATCAAACAATGAAGTGCTATATAGAGGGACATCACAAAGAATTAGGATATTACACTTTTCTCATTGAACAACTTATGACCCAATAATGCTTTTCTCATTGAACAACTTGATTACCCAATAATGCATGGTGTGGATGGATTTTTTGGTTTTATGAATTACTTAAATATAGATGAGAAGGAATTTTTTAGTTTTGTGAATTACTAAAATATAGATGAGAGGGATTTCTAAGTTTAATGACATAAATCTATTCCCATTTTGTAATAAGGATTGAGCACTTTACTCATCAATTAAAATGAGTTGCAATATACCATAACACAACTGACGATGATTATTTAATGATTTGCAATACACCGTATTACAATTGGTAATGATCATTTGGACATTTATGGGATCATTTACTTGGTGTAATATCATTGTAAGTATCATCACTTAGGAGAATTGGTGAACACTAGTTGTATATATATCCTACATGTGTAAGATTGTTAATTATCATGGTTGTTTTGTTCATTGTATAAATGTCCTACATGTGTAAGATTGTTAGTTATCATGGTTGTTTTGTTCATGTTAATGTGGTTTTTTATTTAAAAACATATGGCTCTTACAATTTGACATAATATATTTTTTTGTTTGAAAATATATAATGAAATTTGCATTATATATGAAAGGTTATCAACCTAAAATCAAATTATTTTTAAACAAGTTTTTTCTCATTCTCCCTTCATGTGGATCATATTGCAATGTTCTCCTACAATGCTTTGATCTCATTTTGGTCATAAGTTCATTGATAGACACATAGTTATATGTTGGTGTTTAATAATATATGTTGTGTTAAAAGTAACACACTTGTCTTGTCTTAATTTATAATGGTTATGAGCCTCATATACAACAGTAACAATGAAGTGTATTCTTGCTGATCTGGGATATAGAAATCCCAATAGTGAGAAACTTAGAGGTGGATCTTAGCCAGAACGCAGTAGGCATCCTGTAAGAGTCTTGATGTCCCTCTTATACAAACACTATACATCAAGCAAAATTGATGCAGGGTATTATCATAGCAAGAAAGAAAAATTGATGGATAGTTTCGTGTGGACTCCATTTAGGAATCCCAATGGACACATCATGTAATATTAACGCGCATCTTGTGAGGTCACCTCACATTAGGGTGAGGTATGGTCGTGGGCTCAACCAAAGACCTTACTTTCATAAAACCCCTAAAGCTTGTCTTCTCCACAGTTAGTAATGACTAATTGAATAATAAATAGGGGGATGGGATTGTCGCACCCCGGAAATGATTATACCAATAGCTGGGCCCTCTCTGCATTGTTGTTATAAACACTTAACCCTTGTTAGAAGGGGGATGGGTTTAAACCCAGGGTTATTACAACATATGGTAAGGCAACGAGCCTTCCATCCAGGTTATGGTGAGGGGAGGAGGCCAACCACCTGACTTGAGATCGCCTCTAGTTTTACCTGATAGGGTTGGTAGCTAGAGCCGACCTTGTAGCTGCTACGGGTTGGTAGCCATGAACCAACATGGTACTGAACTCATCTCCGTAGCTAGAGATGAGAGGTAGCTAGGGATATAAAAAACAATTAGAAGGCCTTTAGCCAGCTCAAATTGCTCATCCGTTAGGCTTGAACCAACATCTCTTGTAGAGAAATTCAACAATTCTAATTTAATAATCCTATGGGCCTCTCTTTGTACCTTTTGGGACAATTGCTAGTTAATAGAGAGGAAAAATAGTCTTAAGAATAATT
>APFE030948688.1:14145-24493 GCA_000404065.3 Pinus taeda | reverse complement strand
TTCTCCAAAATTAGCAGGACTAACTTTACGCATTGGTACAAAGTGTTAAGTAATGGAAACAATACTTGATGGGGAAGGAGGCCATTATCCATACCAGCCATCAACCATTCTAGTACTTACAGTCACAGTCAAAGTTGTAGCAATTACGAAACTTGAGATGGATGGGTTTTCTACAATAGATTCATTTGGTTATCAAGTACAAAAAGGGAATCTACAATAAGGTAGTTGATATTTTTCCTAGGCCTATCGTAAATTCATCTATTATACTCAAGCATAATTTTGTTTTCCATGAAAGTTACATTGAGCAATATGCATATGATAATGACTTTCAAGATGTGTATGCAAGCTTGAGGCAAGCAAACCAAATTGAATAGTTAGATTACCATGTACATAACAGTTTGTTGTATCACTTGGGCATGTATTCCATAGGGAGAAAGAAAAAATATCATAAGGGAGGCACACACTTCAATGATTGCTGGACACTTTGGTGCAGGAAAGACAGTAGCAAATCTCCAAAGGTATTTTTATTGGCCATGCATGTTTGATAATGTGTCTCGCTTCATTAGAGGATGTACTTTGTGTGGAACAAGTAAGCCTAGCAATAGGAAACAAGGATTGTAAACTCCACTTTTGATACCTTCACATCCATGGGGGAGTATCTCAATGGATTTTGTAGGAGGTCTTCCATTATCAAGGAAAGGTCATGATTACTTGTATGTAGTTGTAGATAGGTTCAGAAAAATGTGTATTCTAATGCCGTGTAAAAATCAGATTACATTTGAACAAACATCTCATCTTTTCTTTCAAAATATTTCGGTTCAATTTGGTCTTCCTACTTCCATTGTAAGTGATCGAGATTCTCGATTTGTTGGGAATTTTTGGTCAAATTTGTGGTACATGATGGACACTAAGTTGAAGAAGAGTACAACCTTTCATCTACAAAAAAATGGACAAACCAAGGTGGTCAACAAGACAGTCATTCATCTTCTTAGAGGATATTGCAGCAAACATCCCAAGTTGTGGGATGAACAGTTGCATTACATACAACATGCATACAAAAAGGAAAAACATTCTTCCACAAACACATCACCATTTGAGGAATGTTTTGGGTACTTGCCAAGATCGCCATTGGACTTCATCTTTGAGAAAGTTGTCGCCATAGATGGTCATAGTGACATTGATAAGGCAAGGAAGTTCATAGAGCAAATTCGGTTGATACATCACACAGTGCAAGAACAACTTGAAAAAAGTCAAAGAAGTTATAAGGCAAGGCATGAAAAACACTATGTCGATTATAAATTTCAAGTTGTAGATGAAGTTTGGTTATATATTAGAAAAAAGAGAATTCAAGGGGAAGGTAAGAACCTTAAGTCAATCCATTATGGTCCTTTTAAAATTCTGGAAAAGATTGGTAACAATGCATTTAAGCTAGATTTGCCTCCTTATATGCAAATATACTTTGTTTTAAATGTCGAGAATTTGAGATTGTTTGAGCCTCCTTTTATTGATGACCAAGGAGAGTATGTTCAACTACCATCAATAAATGATTTCTTGCCAGAATATCTTATTAAGCTTCAAAAAGATCTCATACTTGTTAGAAGAACCAAAACTTCGAAGAGAGGGAATGTCGAATACCTTCGAGTGGGATGAAAGGGACAAAATCCTTCTAAATCCAAATGGTTGCAGATCGAGAAGGTGAGGGAGTTGTACCCTCATTGTCTAAACAATTGATAGTATCTTTTGGGGTCCAAAAGGCTTCCAGTGGGGAGGAATGATCAGGTGCTCAGTATTTAGCTCAAAAATCAAAGTTTTCATAATCACTCGAAACTTGAATGAACACGTCCGTCTTAGCGACACGAACCCAACACAACTTATTTCACTCAAAATCGAGCTCGTATGAGGAAGATATCTCTTTTTTTCTGCTTTAACAAACAAAGGAATTTAGAAAAAAGGTACAGTCGCTGCACAGTCAGCAGTCTATACTGCTGATGTGGAGGTGATTGGGTAGTTCAAATGGATGGTCAATGTTTAGTAAGGACTCACCAAGTGGCACGTTATGGTTGGTTAATGGTTTTTATGATTTGGCTTCATATTATTGGTCGGGGGATGGACCAATGAGGAGGGGACAAGTGGCAAGCCCGGTGGCCGCCATGAGTCCCTCCCTAAAGGTCGAACTGGCATTGGCATGCTGCAACAAAATTTTATGGAAGGTCAGGGAGTCGAACCCAAGACCTACACTACACAAACTCCACGCATTACCACTACACCGGCACTTGTGACTTAACATATAATAGTTACAAAATATATATAAAGTGTTAATGGTTTGCAGTTGTGGGGAGGAGGGAGCTAGCCCTATCCCATATGAACACCACCATACTAACCAGTGGCTAACAACTAATGACTTTCCATAACCTCCATCTAATGCAACCCATAACCATGACATTCAATGCTCATATGTGACACCACCACTAACCCCGGCAGCTAACGGTTAGTAGAACCGCACTTAATGCACTAATACATATTATCACTTAATTAATCTAATTTTATCTGATATTTAATGCATAGTTAGCTTTGCGTCACTTCTGGCGGACCGACAATTTCTGGGATTTCTCCAAAATTAGTGGGACTAGCTAGAGTTCCTCCAGTTTTAGTGGAGTTTTACTATGAGAAATTGATTTTCCATAAATTCTGCAAAATTCAACCAAATTGGGATAAGGAAAAGGAATTCCTAGATGATTTTAATGTTCTGAGCACATTGAAGAAGGTTTCAGGAGTAGTAGAGCATTGTAAACATCACTTTTTCCATTATGAGTTAATACAAAGGCCTAAGCCACGGAAGTTGGACCAAGGAGATGTTGCCCAGGAGGGGTGAACCCCTTCATCAAAACACTATGTTAAGTGTTCATTTTTATGGTTTTCTATACATTTGTTTGATGTTGTTCAACACTTTAATTTCGTGCTATTTTTCCCATGAATTTGACACAAAACTTGACATAAATTTACCTATTCATTCACAAACACCATAAAGGAAACCTATGCACATGAAGCAAATGATAAGTAGTTGTTTTTAATTCTGAATTTGAAATTAACACAACAAAACTAACATTCAACAACAGATCAATGTGGCCAAATATGCACGGAAGAAGCTTGAGCCAAAAATAGAGTTGGGGATCTTTGTGGGGTATATTAATACACCCCACAACTATCGGGTGTACATGCTGACCAATCAGATGGTAATGGTTCGCAAGGATATCAGGGTCAATGAGGAGAAGGCCATGCGAGTATCCCTTGAGAGGGAGATTGAGCTATATGTGGATGAGGAGCTTTTAGCTCCTAAGGTTGAGGGGCCTCAGATTGATGTGGAGAAGACACATGCAGAGGTTCAGAGAGTGGAGACATCCACTCAGCCAAAGTCTTCCAGAGAGGGAAGAAAGCGCACTAGAGAGGCTAACAGATTGTTGGATGATGCATGGGAGAATGTGGCAACACCCTCTTCTTAATGCAAAAAGAGGAGGTCACCAGAGAGGTACACTGGATACATGGAACTTATGGGCACATGTGTTGTGACAAAGCCATCTTCCTTTCAGGAAGCAGTGCAATAGTTAGTTTGGGTTGATGTGATGGTGGAGGAGTATGACTCCATAGTTCAAAGCAATGTTTGGGATGTGGTCTTGAGACTAGAGGACAAGTCATTTGTGAGATCCCGTTGGCTTTGATGGGTAAATCAAGCTACAGATGGTAGTGTGGAGAAGCACAAGGCCATATTTGTGGCCCATGGATTTTCACAAGTAAAGGGGATTGACTATGATGAGAACCTTAGTCCTATTGCAACGTACTCGTCAATTAGATCTATTTTGGCACTATCAACACAAATGGGTTGGAAGATCCATCGGATGGGTGTGAAGATTTCCTTCCTCAATGGCATGATTGAGGAAGAGGTGTACATAGAGCAACCCAAAGGTTTTGAAACCTTGGACCATGAGTCACAAGTGTGATGACTTAAGAGAGCATTGTATGGGCTGGAGCAAGCACCCCATGCTTGGTACACCAGGATAGATAGTTACTTCACTGGGTTGGGCTTCATGAAGAGTGAAGCGGATGAAAACCTGTATCACATAGTAGTGGAAGCTAAGTTGTTGATCACTGTACTTTATGTAGATGATCTCATACTAACAGGTGATGAGAATCTCATCAAATATTGTAGGGAGGACCTTGCAAGAGACTTTGAGATAAAGGACATGGGGATCATGCATTACTTTGTTGGCATGGAGGTATGATAGGGAGATGGGGAGTTCTTTGTATCTCAGGGAAAGTATGCTAATGAGATACTCAGGAGATTCCGCATGGAGAGTAGTAAATCCATGGAGACTCCTCTAGCTAGTAACTAGAGGAAGGAGGATGCTAATTTAGGGGAAGTAGTCGAAGCTACTGTTTACAAGAATCTTGTTGGTTCACTCATGTACTTGGTGAACACACGACTGGATATGTGCTATGCAGTTAACCATCTTATTCAAGTGATGGTTAGGCCTACCAAGCTATATTGGAAGATGGAAAAGCATGTATTGAGATACCTCAGGGGCACTACTCATTTTGGGTTATTGTATAGACGGACAAAGGGAGTGAAGATTCAAGGCTTCACCAATGCAGATTGGGTAGGTTTTCCATCTGACAGGAAGAACACATCACGAGGGATCTTTAGTATGGGTCAGCAGCAGTTTTTTGGTACAACAAGAAATAGAGATCGATTGTACTCAGTTTGGTAGAGGTAGAATACATGGCTGCAAGTCATGCAGCATGTGAGGATATCTAGATGAGGAAGATCCTGGTTGGTTTGTTTGGTTAGGATATGGATCTGATGGTGATTTATTGTGATAATTAGAGTTGTAACAAGCTCTCTGAAAATCCAATATTTCATGATCGGTCCAAGCATATTGATATCCAATATCATCATCTCAGAGATCGTGTATTGAGTCAGATCATATTGTTATATTACAATCCCACAGAGGAGAAAGATTTGACATCTTGACAAAGGCATTGTCAAGATGTAAATTCTAGTTTCACAAAGATAGGATGAGGGTAGTTGATAATCCCTTTCTTGTTGAGAGGAAGTGTTGAGAAATGGAAGCAAGAAATTCCAATTTAATTTGTCCTTGAATTAAACTATGAATTAAATTCGAATTATATTCTCATAGCAACTTAAAATAGTTAAATTAAGTTTATTAAACTTACTTAACTTAGGAAGTTCGAGTTGTAAGTCTTTTGGAAGTCATGTATATTTTCTCCCTACTTTTAGGGAGTCTAGTGTGAGTTAATTGTGAGTTGTAAAATAGAAGACTCGGTTTCATGAGTCGGTTCTATTAAATTAGTTCTCAAACTGATTGAGAGAACTAATAGTGAGTTAACAATCCACCAGTGGTACTCTAGTTAGCTGAATATTTACTCATCAGAAACTCATGCATGTTGATTCTAACAAAGACCCAGTTGAGACTAGAGTCCAGGGACAATGTACTATTTGTTTTATGTTTTTTTGAGTTGCAGTGATAGTGCATGTATTCAAGAACTGATCCTTGAGGGATTGTGTTATTTTAGAGGCTTTATTTCCCTTTAAATACAAGCTATCCTTCATGTGAATTACACACATTGGAATAGAGACTTGGAGAGCTTGTGAAGAGGCTAATCTTTGGCCTTGAGATTTATTATGAGTTGGATATTGAATTTGTTGAGTGCTGAGATTGTTCTTGAGAGAACAAGAATTATAATTTCATCTTGATTTTATGAACTAATACAATACGAATAGTGGGTTTTTGAGCTATGGCTTTCCCCAGATATTTATTGTGTTATGTGCCTTTGATTCTCTTTTCTATTTATTATTGTTTTCTTGATGTTTATGTGCTTTCACTGTAAAGAGTAGAAGTATATTCTTGTCTCTTGCTTTAGCAAATTGCATTAGCTTGTGAATCTACAATATTTTCAACACATTTGTCTTAGCTCTTAAGCCAATAATTATAGATTTCATGGAGGTTTTCTCTAGGCTTACAAATCAAGGATGTTCATTCCATATGACCATGCACATTTCTCTAGAGCAAAATTATTTGATATAAGGGGATGAGAGAAATTCAGATAACTTTCTTATATAATATAATTAAACCATTTGATCATCATAAATCATAAATTTAAAATGCAGACTTAAACTTGCAAATAAAATTGAACAAAATTGAACAAACTAGAATGTAATATAATCCATGACACATAATCATAAGTTATGAACACTTACATTTCTAGGAGGTATCTACTAATTGATTGTGGAAAAGGGACACTCCACCCAACCATAGGCTCCCTGTTGCACCAACTCTTGTTGTAATAGAGGTCAACCCTTAAGCTAAAACTATGAATCCATGCTAAAACAATGTGTCCATGCTATTTCATTATTTTCTATAACTAAGTAATGCAAATACATGCCTAACAATCCTTTGCAGTCAAGCATCCCCAGACAAAAACAACAAATTTATGAACATTTTTGAGATTCTTTTTAGAGTGGTATCCCAACCTCAACATATGCCAAGAAGGATCAACAAAATGAAAAATTACCATTAAATGTAATCAATGTTGGTGGTAGATTCCCTAAATGCCAGAGAGTTAGATTGGAATTTAGATTCTGCAAAAATACCATGTGCATGCTTAGCAAATTGTTGACTTGTAAATCTAGATATAAAATACCAATGGTAATCCAAAATTTAAAGCTAAGATTGATCAAAGATTTGAAAAAACAAGGATAGTATTTGACTTAATTCTTTAAGCCAATAATGATGGATTCTACAAAAATACCATGTACATTCTTAACGAACTATTAATTTGTAGATCTAGATATAAATACCAAGCTATGCTTGATCAAATATTTGAATAAATAAGGCTAGCATTCGACTTACTTCTTAAGACAACAATGATAACTTTCATGGATGTTTGTCTTTTTCCAAGCTTGCAAATCAATGATTTTCATTCCACATGCCCATGCACATTGCTCTAGATCAAAATTCCTTGAACTAAGGGGATGAGATAAATTCAAATAAGTTTCTTATACAATATAATTAAACCATTTGGTCATCATAAATCATAAGTTTAAAATCCATAATTAAACTTGAAAATAGAATTGAACAAACTAGAACGTAATATAATCCATGACAAGAATGTAAGATAATCCATGACACATATCACAAGTTATGAACACTTACATTTCTAGGAAGTATCTACTAATTGATTGTGAAAAATGGACAATCCACCTAACCATAGGCTCCATGTTGCACCAACTCTCATTGTAATAGAGGCTAACCCTTAAGCTAAAACTATGAATCCATGATAAAAGAATGGGTCGATGCCGCTTCATTATTTTTTATAATTACGTAAGGCAAATACATTCCTAAAAATCCTTTGCAGTCAATCATTCCCAGACAAAAACAACAGCTTTACAAACACTATTAAGATTTTGTTTCAGGCTGGTATCCCCTTCCCAAAATTTGCCAAGAAGGATCAATAGGATGAACATGACCGTTAAATGCAATCAATGTTGGTGGTAGAGTGCCTAAATGCCACAAAGTGATATTGGAATTTAGATTCTACAATAATACCATGTGCACGCTTAAAAAAATGTTAACTTGTATATCTAGATATAAAATACCAATGGTAATCCAAAATTTATAAGCTAAGCTTGATCAAAGATTTGAACAAACAAGGATATCATTCAACTTACATCTTTAAACCAATAATAATAGATTCTGCAAAAATACCATATGCATGCTTAGTGAACTATTAACTCGTAGATCTAGATATAAAATACCAATTCTAATCCAAAATTTTTAAGCTAACCTTGATCAAATATTTAAACAAACAAAGATAACATTCAACTTACTTAGTAAGAGAATAATGATAACGTTCATGGATGTTTGTCTTTCTCTAGGCTTGCAAATCTAGGATGTTCATTCCATATGCTCATGGACATTTCTCTAGATCAAAATTATTTGATATAAGGGGATGAGAGAAATTTAGATAAGTTTGTTGTACAATATAATTAAACCATTTTTTCATCATAAATCATAACTTTAAAATGCACACTTAAACTTGCAAATAGAATTGAACAAACTAGAATGTAGTATAATCCATGACACATAATCACAACTCACAAACACTTATATTTCTTGGAAGTATCTACTAATTGATTATGAAAAGGGGACGCTCCACTAAACCATAAGCTCCCTGTTGCACCAACTCTCATTGTAATAGAAGCCACCCCTTAATCTAAAACTATGAATCCATGCTAAAACAATGGGTTGATGTTGCTTCATTGTTTTTTATAATCAAGTAATGCAAATACATTCCTAACAATCCTTTGCATTCGAGCATTCCTAAGAAAAAACAACTTTATGAACATTATTGAGATTTGTTTCAAGTTGGTATCCCAACCCCAACATATTCCAAGAAGGGTCAACAAGATGGAAATGAGCATTAAATGCAATCAACATTGGTGGTAGAGTCCCTAAATGCTAGAGAGTCAAATTGGAATTTACATGATGCAAAAATACCATGTGTATTCTTAACAAACTATTAACTTGTAGATCTAGTTGATTTAAAATACCAATGGTAAATCAAAATTTATAATCTAAGCTTGATCAAAGATTTTAACAAACAAGGTTATCATTCGACTTACTTCTTTAAGCCAATAATGATAGATTCTGCACAAATGCCATGTGTATGCTTAAGGAACTTTTAACTTGTAGATCTAGATATAAAATAGAAATGGTAATCTAAAATGTTTTAAGCAAAGGTTCATCAAAGATTTGAACAAACAAGGATAACATTTGAATTACTTCTTAAGCCAATAATGATAACTTTCATGAATGTTTGTCTTTCTCCAGGCTTGCAAATCAAGGATGTTCATTCCATATGCCCATGCACATTGTTCTAGATCAAAATCATTGATATAAGGGGATGAGGTAAATATATATAAGTTGCTTATACAATATAATTAAACCATTTAGTCATCATAAATCATAAATTTAAAATGAATACTTAAACTTGCAAATATAATTGAACAAATTGGAATGTAATATAACCCATGACATATAATCACAAGTTATGAACACTTACATTTATAGGAAGTATCTACTAACTGATTGTGAAAAAGGGACTCTCCACCCAACCATAGGCTCCCTGTTGCACCAACTCTCATTGTAATAGAGGTCGATCCTTAAGCTAAAATTATGAATCCACAAAGGTGATTTACCTATGGTTGACTTAAATTCTCTTCATATATTCCAATTCTACTATTCACAATCAATTTTTTATCTGATTTAGAATATTATATTGTTGGGCTAAGACCCTTCTCAGATTAGAAACAAAATGGTTTAATTGTGCTTAGGGATTCATGAATTTTTACAAGTGAAATGATGAATTTTTATGTTAATTTTATGAGAAATTTAAAATAAATAAGAGACTCAACAACAACATAAACATGTATAGAACATCATCAAAAAAACATTACAACAAGAACATGATAAACGAGTTCACCCCTCCTGGGCTACGTCTCCTTAGTCTAGCTTCCAATGGCTTGGGCCTCTCAATTATGATCAAAAGTGTGAAAAAATGTGTTTACAATGCTCAAATGCTTCTAAAACCTACTCCAATGAGTCCATAATATTAAAAAATGGCTATCTACTGTCTTTTTGCATCCAGTTTGGTCGAAAACTGAAGAAGTTATGACCTCTCCTAGTTAGTCCACTATTCGCTCCACAAATTGCTCCAAATCCGGCATGATCCTCCAATTTTGCCCCAAAAAATGCTAGCTAGGTGAATATTTCACCGCGTGGTGGGTGAAATTGTAGGATAGATAATTCCTCCCATAACCCTTTCGGTGCTTATAAAAAAAAATGTCACAGCCTGCAGATAAGGTTGTCACATGGGTGTTGGGACTGGTGGTTGGTGGTGTGGTTACTGTGGTGGCAACATAACTTTTCTGGGTTGCGGATGAGGTCTTCACATGGGAGGGTTGCGGATGGTTATGTTGGCAGTCTCCCCCCAACCTAACAGTCAACATAATTTAAAATATAACCCGCGACCATAGTTTGTTAAGTCACATGTTGCAGGCTCAACGGTAAACCTTGCCATTGTTGTATGGGAGGTTGTTGTAGATCTAACCCAAAGATATTAGGATAATCGAAATAACGCAAGAATAACAAGATAGAAACAGATAGAAATGAATCTTTATTATCAAACCCTTAAGGTAGGGCAACACCATACATTCACTCCTTAAGGAAGGAGAACACTCCACAAGCCATATGCCTATTCATACAAGAATACT
>APFE030948688.1:0-11969 GCA_000404065.3 Pinus taeda | reverse complement strand
ACTACTTGTGGTCCCTTATATGACATGGGTTAACCACCTTATTTATTACTATGGCCCATCCCATTATTACATTATTACCTTGGGTACCTCCCTCGGTACCCCATATTACCCCCCTTAGGTATATAACAGAGGTCACGGGTTCGACCCTAGCCTTCAACCTATCTTTCCAACCAAATTTCTAGCTGACCATTAGGAGGACACGTGGCAGCCATAAACTATCGATGTTGATAGTTCCATCGCAAATTGTAATTGGCCAGAGCAGGGGTGATTCTCCATAACACATCGTTGTGTTGTGATATGCGATTTGCAATATCGCAATCATAACCTAACTCTGCGGGGGCCAATTCTATAAACACACTTAATCCATGTGATGTGTAATTGTGATGTATTGTGTCGCACTCCAGCTTCGCTTTGGGGCCAATTCTTTACCATCGACTCGCCTATGATCTGCGATTGTGATATCACAATTGCAACCCGATAGTACTAAGGGGTGATTTCCTTAACCAAGGACCTCTTCATTGTGTGATCTATGAAATGCGAAGCTAAGGAAAGCTTTCCACTTGGTGCTTCCCCCTTCACTAAAGAGTCTACCATGTCATTTCCTCTACCTTTTTTTAACCTATTTGACAAAGTGAATAGATTGCGTTTTTGGGAGCATACGGTGTCCATTTCACATGAAATGAGTTGCGTTAGATTTAGGATGATGAGAAGTATGCGGTTGTTCAAGTTCCACACAATTTTGACAACTTTTATTTTTTAACATAATTTTGAGCACCTAATCACTACTCCCCACTGTAAGCCTTTTGGACTCCAAAAGATCACTTGCAGTTGTCCAGCATGTGAGGGTACATTTCCCTCACCTTTCCAACCTCTATCCTATAGTTTTTAACCCCGTACAGAAATTACCTGCATACGAATTTTAAAACACAGAAAATAAACAATGCGAGAGCATAACACATAAAACACATATACAAAGAGATTTTCCCCTGGATCCCACAACTGGGACTACTAGCTTAATTTTTCATTATATTATTTTCAATGTTACAATACATATTTATACATGTTGAAGCATCCAATACCATGCACTGAAAACCATTGCGTTCAAAACTATGGAGCGAAAACCATAGGTAGGTTCACCCAACCTAATATAGGGTCCCAAAAAAAAAATTCTTGGGGCACTGCCCTGGACCTTGTAGAGGGGAGCTACCCGCCCCCTCAAACCCCCCGGACAGGGGGGGCTGCTACCCCCATTACGCAATCGGTGCAACAAAGGGGGGGCTCCACACCCCCTCTAACCCCCCAATTCACTACATAGGTTAGTCATGGAAAGAATATAACACAACCCATCATATCCATTTGGATTTTTCCATGTTACTATCAGTAGCAACATCCTTCTTACCAATATGATACAATACATTATGATGCAAATGGTAATCAAATTCCTCTACTTGATTCCTTTCATTCAAGCTTGAATATACATCTTGAAAGTATGTACTTTGTTGAATATAAATTTCATGTAAAACAAAATTATGCTTGATGATAGTTATTACACAAACTATAGGCCTATAAAGTACATCAACAAAATTGTCACTTATACCTTTGTTATACCTTTTAGCCAAGTGGAATAGTAGAAGAAAACCGATCTAATGAAAGTGCCATTGTTGCTGCAACTTAAACTCTCCACCATTGAAATTTTTTGAATGAAATGAAATGCGGTTACAAAATTGCATAAAGATTGTGCCCATGGCATGGTCACATACATCGACCTGAAGCACAAATGACTTTTTCAAGTTTAGAAGAACAAGTATAAAGGTTGAACTGATCTTTTGTCTTAAAGCATCAAATGTATTTTTGTTGGCCTCCCCACTGGAATACCTTTTGTACAACTACCAAAGAATGCAAATGAGCTACAATAGAAGAAAAATCAACAAAATCTTTCCTCCAACATTGGGCTACTCCCAAAAAACCTCTTATCCAAATGCCTATCTTGAGCATTGACCAATCCATAATGCCATAAATCTTGGAGAAGTCTAACTTCAACTCATCTTCTCCAATATCATGGCCCAAGCACATCAAAGAAGTTTTATCCAACATATACTTTAACATCTTCAATAACAAATGTTCTTGACATAAGACATCAAGTATTTCTTTCTCATACATGACATGTTCATAATGAAATTTTCTAAAAATGAAAATGTCATCCAAGTAGACTATCATGTCTAGAAATGGCTGCAATACATCTTTCTTCGCATGCATGAAAGTAGTAGGAGTATGGCAAAGACCAAAAATCATAACAAGCCATTCAAACAAACCTTGCTTGGTTTTGAGTGTTGTCTTCCATATGTCTCCTTCAACAAAGGCTACTTTGATGAAAACCGCTTCTTGAATCCCATTCAATGAAATCTTTACCATTCTTCTTGGGCATCAAAACAAGGGGTGCACCACATGGTAAAGGAGAAAGTCAAACGATCCTTTTATTTAGCAATCCTTGGATTTGTTTTGTTATTTTTGCACTTTCCATTCTTAACATCCTATGCAAGTCAATGTTAGGAAGATGACACTTTTGTTGTAATGGCATTTCATGTTGGATTCTCCTCTTGAAAGAAAATCCTTTTTCTTTTTGAAACACCTCATCATCATAGTTAACTACATCAACCAAATCAGTTTTTAGTTTTGAATTACAACCATCAAATGCTTCATAATCAATATCAACTTTGGATTTGATCATAAGAAGCACTAAATTCTTGCTTCAATTCACTAGTTTTTCATTTTCCCTGCATTAACTAATGAAAGATTTAGTTTCTTGCGATTAGCTCACACAGTATACTCCACACCATCCTTGAACAAGTGGTACTTATTTTCATGATGATAGAAGATTGTTTTTCTATCATAAAGGTAAGGACTACCCAAAACAATTCCTAATATATCAAGTGGTACAACATCTAATTAAACATTGTCAATGAAGTTTGTTGTGATTGCAGACCGAAGAATACATTTTCTTGTAAAAGTGAATTTGTGTCCTTGCGTATCCAACCCAATGGATATGTCTTGGGATGTACAGTGGTTTCAAGATTAGGTTTCTTGACTAAGTCATCAAATTTCAAATTAGCTTGAGACCCACTATCAAAAAGTGTGTCGATTTTTGTATGTTTTGAGATTACCCTCACATTAAAAAATTCAATCCTTGTTTCTTCATTTGGAGTACTAGTGTGACATTTTGATATACTATTGCTAGCAATGGATTCTTTTCCTTTTATACCCATGGTTGTAATTTTAGTTTCATCACCCGAATCGGATCCCAAGTCCTATTGAATGGCAATAACTATATTTTCTTTTCATTTGTTGTTGAATTTATTTGGTTTCATTTCGGGATGAAGCTTCCAACAATGAGCTTCATCGTGACCCTCTCTAGAACAATGTTTACATATTTTTTTCTCTCCTTCCTTTTTAATGGATGCATTTTTCTTTCCCTTGAAACCCTTTTCTTTCTCTTTACCCTTAAATGGATTTTTACTACCTTCTTCTGGAGTGTTTTTCCCTCTTGCCTCAAGATGGGTGGCTTGCACACACATATTCTATATTATTGGGATTAAACATTAAGATAGTATGACTAAGGTAATTATGTAAACCCCTTATGTACTTCAGCAATGTGTCCTATGATTGCAAATCTACACCAAACATCAAAGGCCTTTTTCTGAATTCTTGGGTGTAATCTTGCACATTTTGACCTTTAAGATGTTTAAAGTTCTGTCAATTCATGATGGCTTTCTACATATAAGCTAGAGGGTAGAATTGTTTTTTGATTGCAACAATGAAATCATTCCAAGAAATTAAGATCTTACCGTGTTTTTTAACTTGGGTCTTTGATTCCCACCATACTAGTGCTCCACCCTCCATTCTCAAGGAAGCTAACTGAATCTTTATGTCATCCTCTTGAAGGTTTTGAATCTTGCAATAGACCTCCAACTAACGAATCCAATTATCAAGTTTCTTTGCATTCACTTCACTGTTATACATGGGTAGCTCAAATTTAGCATCAAGTTTTTAAAAAGGTGATGTACAAGTTCCTTTTGAAGCATGATGATGAGTATGAGTAAAGGTTGTGTTAGTGGAAGAGGGTGAAGATGCTTGTGAAGAAGAATATGAAGAATATGGTGGAGAGGGTGGAGGTTTGTCTCCATTTCCATTACATCCTTTTCCATTACCCCCTCTTGAAGAACCTTCTCCTTTGGGAGGTTTGGAACTTTCCCCTTGCAACCTAGTATTCCTATCTTCATAGAGGACCTTCACCATCTCTGTCATATCAAAGAAAGACTTTTTGAAGGTCTTCTCATATTTTGTCATGTTTGTAGGTTCTCCTTCATGAGACGTGATCTCTAGAGTCTCAACTGCAACTCGAGGGTGAATTGGTGTTGGAGATTGTGATAACCTTCCTCTCCTTCCCCTTGACCCAACTTCAGGGCTTCCATCCAGCTTCCCTTCTCCTCTTTTGAGTTTTAACATTGTAAGCATAATATAATATTGCAAACAGTTAAATCCTTCTTTCACAAAGCAAACCTAGTGCTCTGATACCAAAATGATATGATTTAGAATATTATATTACTATGCTAATATCCTCCTCATATGAGAAACAAAATGCTTTCATTGTGCTTAAGGATTCATGAGTTTTAGCAAGTGAAATGATGAGATTTTATGTTAATTTTATGAGAAATTTAACATAAATAATGGACTTAATAGCAGCATAAACATGTACAGAACATCATCAAAAACACATTACAACAGGAACATAATAAAGGAGTTCACCCCTCATGGGCTAAGTCGCCTTGGTCCAACTTCCAATGGCTTGGGCCTCTCTGTTATATTCAAAAGTGTAAAAATATGTGTTTACGATGCTCAAATGCTTCTAAAACCTACTCCAATGAATCCATAATATTCAAAAATGACTACCTAGCCTCTTTTTGCATCCCATTTGGTCAAAAATTGAAGAAGTTATGACCTCTCCTAGTTAGCCCACTATTCGCTCCACAAATTGTTCCAAATTCAGCATGATCCTCCAATTTTGCCCCAAAAAATGCTAATTGGAAGAATATTTTTCCGCGCAGTGAGCAAAATTGTAGGATGGCTAATTCCACCCATAAACTCGCCAATGGTTATAAAAGAAAATGTCACAACTTGCAGATAAGGTGGTCACATGGGTGTTTAGACTGGCGATTGGCGGTGTGGTTACTATTGCAGCAACATAACTACTACGGGTTGTGGATGAGGTGTTCACATGGGAGGACCGTCGATATTTATGTTGGTGGTCTCCCCTCAATCTAATGGCCAACATAATTTAAAATATAATCTGCGACCATATTTTTGTAAGTCACATGCTGCAGGCTCAATGGTAAACCTTGGCATTGTTGTATGGGAGGTCACAAGTTTGACCCTAGCCTCCAACTTGTCTTGCCAACCAATTTTTTAGCCGACCATTAGGAGGACACATGGAGGCCATAAACTATCACTGTCGATAGTTACATCGCAAATCGCAATCGACCGGAGCAGGGGTGATTCTCCATAACGGGCCGCAGTGTTGTGCGATATCTGATTGTGATATCGCAATCACATGCTGACTCTGTCGGGGTCGATTCCGTAAACAGTCGATCCATGGAATGTGCGATTGCGCTTTATCGTGTTGCACTCTGCTTTTCTCTGGGGCCAATTCTTTACTATCTACTCGCCTTCGATTTGCAATTGTGATATCATAAATCGCAATCTGGTAGTGTTGGGGGCCGATTTCCTTAACCACGGACCTCTTCCTTCTGTGTTTTGTGAAATACGGGGCCAATAGCAGCCTGCCACTTGGCACTTCCCCATTCGTTGAAGACTCTACCATGTCATTTCCTTTGCCTTTTTTTTTACCTAAAGTGAACAGATCATGTTTCTAGGAGCATACGGTGTCTATTTCACATGAAACAAGTTGCGTCAAATTCAGGATGAACATAATTGCGGTCGTTTAGGTTCCACACCATTCTAACAATTTTTATTTTTGAACATAATTTTGAGCGCCTGATCAATTTTCTACCTATAACAACCTATAACAGTGTTCCCCATCTGCTTGTAATCCAAAGAATGGAATCGGTCTCACCAATCAACAATCCATTAGGCTAATGCACTTTCCTTCAGGGCTCAAACATATGATGGCAAACAATTTTCAATGTTGGAATTCCAAAGATTTTGACTTGTAGATAACTTTCACAATGATAGCAATTATCATTACAGATAGTCTTCATTACATCGAGAAATATTGCACTATAACTAAACATAATTTCTACATCAATTCTATCGTTGGTTGCATAGTCAATTTGTTGTGTCCTTAAGTGGATATACTCTATATACTATATATACTGGCCTTAGGCTATAAAAAACCAATTTCTTTATCCAAACAATTCTCCAAACCTAATTTTTTTTTTGAATAATATATAATTTAAATTTTCAATTAAATGACATAACATATAACATCTTCTTTCTTCTATGCTACTCCTTCCTATGCTACAACCTTAGGGAGTTTACTTTGTAACATGTGATGCAATTGACAGTTTTACTCTATCTTGGTGAGTAAAGTAATTAAATTTAAACTCAATAGATTAATACCAGAGATATACATAATCATCTACAAATTTTGTGCAAAAGCGTGATTAAAATTAGGCTAGATTTATTCTAGCGTCAAATCTATTCCATGATCAGATCTTTGGATGTGAAAACCTTTCCTCAAGTTTCACATTTTAAAAGAGGTTTACATCTTGATAGATTGATCCATCTCAACACTTTTAGATTCTAAGTTAAACATAAATTAAGTTAATGTTGGATAGTTGGGAAGAATTATTGTTATCCTCCTAACTTAACTTTAACTCACATAAGTAGTATGATAAACTTTGTTGTAATGTTGCAACCTTGTTTTAAGCCATTCTTGAAAGACGAAAACATATATATTCTTCCTATCAAATGTTTTCTGGCTTTACGGTGTAATTCAATTTATATATACACGTGGCAAAACCGGCTCAGAACCGGCCAATAAGGGCAGTCCACGTTAATCACCGTAACGGCTTCCGTTTTCTAATCCCAACCCATCACTCGTTTGAGGGTTTGAGAAGCGGTCATGTGTGTTTCTTTACGTTTCTGCCTTTTTCTTTAATTATGATTTAATCCGTAGCTCAGGAAAGGAAAAAGAACCTGTATGACTCAATGGCCTCGCTTCCACTTACTTCAGCGGTCGACGCCGCCTCTGAGAGGCTCGACAAGCAAGCCCTTCTCCAAGTCCATGAGTTAACCCGTCAACGACTCGGGAATGTACCACAAGGCATTTTTCAAACACGCTTGTCCTTCACAGACCCCATTGCCAGCAGTGGTGGAGCTTCTAATTCGGTTCCGCTACCCCATTGCCAGCAGTGGTGGAGCTTCTAATTCGGTTCCGCTAGAAAGATTAAAACCCATTTCCATTACCCAATTGCAAGCTGGCCAAGTCCACCGCGGCCGAATGCTCTACGGTACTATCTGCGCCGAGGCCTTCAGGATAAGCGGTATCATGACTATGCTTGAGGACGATCATGACCTTGCCGTCAGGCTCGCAATATACAACGCGGCTCATTCGCAGGCGAACCTTCAGAGGCTTTGCTGTAAGGGAGCCAAGGTGGCCATTAGGGAGCCCTGTTTTAAGCGCGCCGGCGACAGTAGCCTCGCCATTCGTGTCGACAACCCTGCCAACGTCGAGATGCTTGTGACTCATGAGGAGCAGAAGCGGGCGGAGAGCCTTCCGATGTGGAGGAGCTGAGGAAGAAGGGCAACAGCTGCTTCAGAGACAAACAATGGGACGCGGCGGCCGAACATTATATGAAATGCATCGACGCCGCTCTGCTTCAGCTCAACAAGGGGTCCTCCAATGGCAATAATAATATCGACACCAGCCTCTTGTACGCCTTATTCCAACCGAGCGGAGACAAGTCTTCGGGTGAAGGAATTTGAGGTGGAGCTGGAGGATTCCGACAAGGCCCTTGCGATCGACTCCAGCAATATCAAAGCGCTCTATAGGAAAGGCCGCGCTCTGGTCAGGTTGAGGCAATATGCGGCGGCATGCGAATGTTTGGAGAAAGCTAATCAGGCCAGCCCCGGCCAAATTGAAATACAAGACGCGCTTCGCCAAGCCAAGGCTCTGTACTCCCAGAGCCGGAATGGCATGTGTGACATCACGGACTACCTGCTTGGACGCGGATCTTCTACTCCGGAAGTGGCCGATTTTATTGGCCCCGTAGAGATCAAGATGACCAAGGACGGCCGCGGCCGGGGACTTTATGCCAAACGAGAGATAACTACTGGGCAGCTTTTGCTGGTAAGCAACGCTGTTGCAGTAGCTTATGAGGATGACTCGGCTGGGATCAATGTGGACCACCAGGGAAACATTAATCTGCCGTCACAAGAAGATCTTGTTGCTGCCGTTGTCAGTGCTGCCAGAAAATCGCAGAGATTGCTCCAGCAACTTTATAGTTTAGACGACTACTCTGCGCCTCGTAGCCTGGACGTTCCAGTCATTGATCTGTTTAAGACGGAGGGCCTGTTGGAATTTTATAGTGATTTCAAACACAAAAGACCAGAGAACAACGCTCTGATACCATGATGGGAATTTCTGGGCATTCCGAACAAAAATAACAGAACAGAACAATGCTCTGTTTTTACACAGCGAAAACAGAAAAAAAATCGCTTTGCTGAAACAGGTGTTTCAGCAACGTAACCGCTTTGCTGAAACAGGTGTTTCAGCAACGTAAAAATTTCGTCAGTTGCTGAACGTGGTGTTTCAGCAACACGAAATTTGACGCAAAACTATTTTTTTCGACTTACAGTGTTTTAGCAATGCGATTTTGACGCTAAGTCATTTTATGGGCATCAAAATTACTTAGAGTAAAATCAAAGTGTTTTAACACTCTGTGTAACAGTAACTGAATATCAGCAAAAAACAGTAAACTGATGAACTGTAAACTTGTATTTATGAACAATAAGCAAGCTGATATAAAAACTTAACTGTTACAAAAGAGGAACGCTTCAGTTCCAGAAATCGATTTTCTATCTCAGAAAATCGCAGGTTCAGCACTGCTGTGCAATTACAGAAGAGACACTCGTTCTTCTAACCTTCACTCAAAAAACAGAACTGCTGTTCAGAAATTACAGAAAACAGAACTGCTGTTCTTTTCTGCTTACACTCATTCACTTCCTTGCTTAAATTACAGAACTGCTGTGCGCTTACATTTATAGGAAAATAAATATCTGTTTTAAGCAATAAACTAATCAAAATATCTGCTGATAATTATCTGCGTATTTATTGCAGAAGAGGCGGTGAGGCGGTGATGACTTTTACAGCAAAAAATAAAACGGCTGTCTGCAGGGGATTTAATTCTGCAAAATATCAGGGAACTTTTACGGCACCGAACAATCTGAAATTAATTGCTGAAGATCAGATTTTGTTCTGCATTAATGTGATGCAGTTGGAATTAAATTCCAACACTCCCCCTTAATTTCAACTGCTGCATACCCAGACATTTCCTGAAATGATCAAAACCTTTCTTTGGCAATGGTTTTGTCAAAATGTCAGCCAGCTGGTCCTCTGTTCTGCAGTGCTGCAAAACAACTTCACCATTGTTAACCAATTCACGTATGAAGTGAAATTTTGTATCTATGTGCTTTGTTCTTTTATGAAAAACAGAGTTTTTAGACAATGCTATTGCTGAGCTATTGTCACAGTAAATGGTTGTGCCGTTTTCCTGTTCATGACACAAATCTCTGAAAACTCTTCTCAGCCATACTGCTTGGCATGCTGCTGCTGTTGCTGCCACATACTCTGCCTCTGCTGTTGATAAAGCCACCACTGGTTGCTTCTTGGAAGCCCATGAGATGGCTCCCGATCCCATATGAAACACATATCCTGATGTGCTTTTCCTATCATCAACACTTCCAGCCCAATCACTGTCCGTGTAACCTGTCAACATAAAACTTTCAGAAGAGGAGTATAAAATACCAAACCCCTTCGTTCCATTCACATACCTTAGAATCCTCTTGGCTGCCTACCAATGAGTTTCTTTCGGTCTTTCCATAAATCTGGAGATTAAACTTACAGCGTGCATAATGTCTGGCCTAGTTGCAGTCAAGTACATAAGGCTGCCAACTATGCTCTTGTACAGTTTTGGATCAAAATCCTTGCTGCTGTCTTCTTTGGTCAATTTCAGCCCCATTACAGTTGGAGTTACAGCTGCCTTGCTTTTCTGCATGTTAAATCTTTTCAACACTGCTTCTACATATTTATCTTGAGAAATGAAAACACCATTTTCACTTTGGTCTACTTCAATTCCAAGAAAATATCTTAAGAAGCCCAAGTCAGTCATTTCAAATTCACTTTTCATGACTGCTTTAAAATCAGCAATGAGTGAAGCATCATTTCTAGTAAAAATCAGATCATCTAACATATAAAACAACAAATAATAATCCTACCGTCATTCTCCTTTATGTAGAGTGTGGGTTCAACCATCACACTTTGTCAAACCCCATTCTCAATCAGATAAGGCATCTATCTGCTGTAACCAATGCTCTTGAGCTTGCTTCAGCCCATAAAGAGCCTTCTTGCAGTTTAACAAACTTTATGCTCTTGGCCAGCAACTTCATAACCTGGAGGTTGTTCACAATAAAACCTCTTCTTTCACATCCATTATCAGGAATGCAGATTTAACATCCATCTGATAAATCTTCCATTTGTGTTGTGCTGCAATAGACAACACTGTTCTGACCGTTTCCATCCTTGCTACTGGTGCAAAGGTTTCATCATAGTCTCTGCCTTGTTGTTGCTTGTAGCCTTTCACAACAAGTCTTGCTTTGTGCCTGTCAATCTTGCCTTCAACATTGCTTTTGGTCTTATAGACCCACTTAACTCCAATGGCCTTTTTGCCTTCAGGGAGATCCACTAACTCCCATGTGTTACTCTTTTCAATTGCACCAATTTCTTCATTCATTGCTTCAATCCATTTATCATCATTTACAGCATCTTCAAAATGAACTGGGTCATCAACATGACAATATAAAGCGAATAATGAATTCAGACCGGTATTAGTACTTACCTCTCCTTGTTCATAAATCTCATTCAGATTTCTGAATCTTGGTCTTCTTGGTGTGCTGGAAGTTCCATCCGAACTTGAGGGTATTTCAGATCCCTGTGGTGTGCTTGAAGAAACACTGCCTTGACTTCTTAAGGCTGTTCGAATTCCAGCTTGTGGTGTGGTTTGCTGATTTTGCTGTGGTGGAGGAGGAACCACCAAGGAAGGATTATTTGCTGCTGTCCCTTCCTGTTCTTCTTCATGAGACACAATTGTCTTCACATTCACTGTTTTATCTAGACTTCCATCCCAAGCTTCATCTTCAATAAACTGCACATCCCTGCTTACAATCAATTTCTTTGTGGATGGATTATATAGTTTGTATGCTTTTGACTCTTCACAATAGCCAACAAACACACACTTCTCCCCCTTACTATCAAGCTTTCTCCTTAGCTGATCCGGTACATGTGCATAGGCCACACAACCGAATACTCTCATGTGAGTGACAGTTTGCTTTTGACCACTCCATGCTTCTTCTGGGATTCTGTTCATGACATCTTTAGTTGGGCATCTATTCAAGATGTAAACTGCGCAAGTGACAGCTTCTGCCCAATACTCATGAGGCAAGTGTTTTGCCTTCAGCATACTTCTAACCATGTCAAGAATGGTCCTATTCTTCCTTTCAACAACACCGTTTTGCTGAGGTGTATACCTTGCTGTGAACTGTTTTCGTATGCCATTCTCTCTGCAAAAACGCAGAAAGTCTTGGGAGATGTATTCTCCTCCTCTGTCTGTTCTGAGCACTTTGATATAATGCCCACACTGCTTCTCAACAAGAGTTTTGAAGTGGCGGAATTTCTC
>APFE030948677.1:398-15932 GCA_000404065.3 Pinus taeda | reverse complement strand
GTGTGTGGTTTTTCGCTAGACAATGCATGGTTGCCCCCATTCGTCATTGGCTTCTTCTACTTCTCCTTTCCTTTCTTCTTCTTCTCAATTACTTGGTTTTTAGTGTTACTAGCTTCACCAAGCGAAGAGGAAGAAGGAGAGGGAGAAGGTTGGGGGGTAACTCTAGTATCATCTGGTTGCTGATTTGATTGTTCATGAATCATGGTGTTTTGAACGACAGAGGTCACGAAAAGCCATACTGGTAGGCGAATTGTAAGTCCTGGAAGGGATAATGTAGCCATATGAGGTGCACCAACATCTCCCAAAGAGGAGAAAGGAATAGGATTCCCCCCAAGGGGAAATCCTTGCTTGGTGGACTCCATTTTCTCAACCTAAGATCAACAAGGGAATAGTTATGTTATTTCGACTAAAATAAATTTTATGACGCTCTGACACAACTTTCTTTTTCAACTTTAAAGAGTCAAGAGAGAGCTAAAGATGACTCTAGTTGCCTTCATTTTTTAATGAGCCTAAAGTGACAAGTGCTCAGATGGACCTTTTCTTTTAAGGAGTCTGAAAAGGAACAAAACTGACTACTCTAGAAATCTAGACAGAGGGATTACCAAACCAATCACAAAACTGTAGAATACCTTTTACGTACGGTAGTCAATCTTCTCGAATGTTGTGTTTAGTGCATTGTGATTGATAGGGCGGGAGACATGGCTTCCTTAGGATAAAGGATATAGTCTATCCTGGTCTCCCAATATATACTCGACGGTATGTGGGAGCACAAGTCTGTACTGACACTTGTGTATCAAGGAGGAGGAATTACCCAACCTACAATGAAAATGATAGTTACCAAGCTTTACGACGCCGGAATACATCTCTAGCCTAGACTTCTAGATGTTGTGCATTGGGTTCCAAAGCGCTTTTATGTTCATTGAGGTTTATTTTATAGTTGATCTTTATTAAGAAGTTTGCCTTTAAGGTTCACCGTGTGATGTAGATATACAATTCCTAAATATGCAATCTAAGATGATAAACATTCGTTTACTTTCTTTTTGCAATGAAAATCCTAGCTACTAAGGAAAGAGAAGTAAAATCCTTTCAACATAGGCCAGAGAGCACACACTAAGATGCACTATTCTAAATCAATTTCCGCATTCAATCTAAATGCAAATGCACATGCATGTATTTGTTTTTTAGTTTCCTTAATGTGAGAATGAAAAAAAGAAAACTAAGTATAGATCTGAACTATCTTTCCTCAAAGTGACACTTTAGCAATTTCTTTTCAAAACGGAAGGAAGATTTAGATGACACTTTCAATTTCGACTTGAAAACTACTTTCGACACTTCAAAGAATTGATGATCCAAATCAAATACAATATAAAAAGTGTAATCAACTATCTAAAAGAGGAATATTGTACGACACTTTTTTCTTTGACTGAAATCGACACTTGCGACACTCTCAAATAAAAAAACGACAGTTCGATTAAGCTACTGTTTGCAAAGGAGAGCTGTAAATAACGAAAAATACATAAAAAAATTCACAATTCCTTATCAATGGAGGCTGAATAATGAAAAGGAAGAATCTTTCAACAGTGATATATTGATCACAGACAACAAAACTACTGAATAAAGCTGAAGAAAATGAAGAGAAAACCAAAATCTGGAAGTAGAAATAGTCTCACCTAATCATTGCACCTATAACACAAGGAAATAGGGATGCATCTCACCTGCAGCACATAGGAGGTGTTATGCATCTAGTCTGCCAATGAGAGATAGTGCGATGGTCCAGGAACGAGACTGAGCTTTCTTTTTGTTCACAGTTTGCATCTTGTTTCAAGGATTTAGGTTGAGCTAATGATAGGCAGTAAACACAAAGCATAGGGGCTGATCTAATGAGTTTATTTGAGCTACCACCAGGGAACTTAGGATGTTTGCAAGTTAGATGTTCAGTTCATAAACTAACTTGGAGATTGACTGAAGCAGCGTTGATCTACTTTGCAGTTGCATAGAAAAATCAGTTCGAAGGCTAGCTGGCTTAACTTCAAGCTCTGTCTGTAGTTTATAAAGCAAACAAGAGTGACTAACAATCAAACTATTCGCTCCCCAGTGGAGTTTCCATTTGTTATCGGGAAAAATAGTGTCTATTAGAGCTGCTAGTCCCACTAAGACAGGTAGCTATTCTAGAAACAAACAAACTAAAGTTACTTGTGTTTTCCTTTATGAGAAATAGATGATAGAGAAGTAGAGAGTAGCAACCTCAGTCTTTCGCTTGGCTACTTGCTTGTTTCCTCCCTCCGTTGATAGAGCTTTGCCACTCCTTCCTCACTTGTCTCACTTCAAAGAAACACCTATAGAGTCAAAGCAACATAATACCATCAAAGCATAGAGATCTATAACCATAAGCAATATAGGGTCAGATATATATTAACCATACAAATGCATATATCAATACAAGATTCAGAAATATACAAGAATATGGAGGAAAACTCAAATAGCTTTATTGATAAAAGTAGTAGAAGAGAGGATTACAACCCATTGGTCTGACCTAGTGCCATCCTCCCAGCATGAAAGCCCTCTTTAGCTCATGAAAAGCTAGATCACCCAATACTATGATGTTTCACAGAGAGACCAACAACACTTCCTTACAAAATACAAAATTCCAACCTTTGGATCTCTAGGATGAGGGATACATATATAGATATTTGCAGGTGGGTGAATCAGCTTCTGGTATTTTGATTAGTGTAATTTCTCTAATATTTCTTGGTTCCACTTGGAGATTTCATGATCTCTTACTCATCCCTGGGCGAATGCAGAGAGGCAAGTGTCAAATGAGCAATTTCTAGAAGGTTCTCTGGGTTTCCACCTAGCAAACTGCCTCTGCCATTTGTCTGCTCTCGCTCATCGCACCCTGCAGAAGGGCTTTTCAGTGCATTGCACCCTCTATGTGTGACAGGTAAGATGCATCACACCCTCAGCATGGAGCAATCTTTATGGTCCAATTTTGACCAGTTCTGAGCAGTTTTTTAGGGAGAGATTTCGGGAAATGATGTAATCAAATGACCTTGTTCCTTTAGGGTATGAAACAACACTTTTAGGGGCTTCGAAGCCCTTGGTTTATGGACATATGTGATTGGGGTTGCAATGGCTAAATATGTCTATAACACGTTTCTTCTCGCAAGGCCAACCTCTGCAGCCGTAGGGCCAACCTTTATAGCACCAAGGCCAACCTTTGTAGCAACAAGGTCAGCCTTGGCAGCAAGAAGCCTTATATCTATATCACCAACTTCTACCTTTGCAAGGTCAAGGACAAACCCTACATTAGCAGATTCAAAATCCTTAAGTCTAGGGTCAACAAGTTCAATAGCCTTATAACTCATATTCCACATACAATGCTCATCAGCGGCCTATGGGAGGGTAGTACCAAACCTACCTAGGATAGAATCCTTCTTATGGGCATGGTGACCCTCAATGGGGACAAAATCCGCCACTATGGGGGAAAAATCCTTACCATCAAGGATGGACTCCACAATTTTGGTCTCCTCAAAGGCTCTATATGCCATTTAACACACAATTTCCTTTCTTGGCTACATTGGCATTTTTCGATGTTTCCAGGTTCATGAATGATCCCATTCTTCATTCACCATACAGGACTCCAATTTTGTTGAAGATTCTGAGTGATTACCGCAAATTTGAGGGAAAAGTGAAAGAGGATCCACAAGCTAATGTGATGACATATCACCTTTGGTGATCCTCCAATTTGTATGTCAATTATTATATTCACCTTTGACTCTTTCAAAGAACTCTCATAGGTTCTGCCACCAATTGGTACATCGAATTTACTCGAAGTACCTACGATGACTTCAACTCTCTTGCTATGGATTTTGTCACTCATTTCTAGCTGCCAGTTCACTATGAAACTGGTAGCCATTTTATTACGTCACTGAAGAAAGACACCATGTCCCACATCTCTAATCATATTCGTGAATGGAGACGTATGCATCACCTCATCAAGTTTGAGATTGCTAATGATTTGTTGACAGAATGGTTCACAAATCACTCGTCATAAAAATTGCTAAGGACAGCCATGGGTGGATGTGTTATTGAAGAGCAAGATATCACCTGTGCTCAATGTTTAAACCTAGCCTATTTGCAATCTGGCACATTGTATGAGATGTTACCTGATGCTCCGAGACCATAATTAGATCTAACGGCATCGAAGTCTCTAGATACACCACCTGTTGACATGTGATTGGTTCTGTGTCTCAGACTCCTCCGAAAGCTTATTCGAAGTAGAAATTGTTCTCAAACATTGATTCCAAGCATCTTTCTAAGAATCAATCCAATCTTGGTAAAACCTCTAAGGTTCATGCTAACTAGTCTACCACAGTAGATAAATCCTCTAAAGTTAGAAATAAAGGCAAAGGTAAGTCCAAATATGATTCCCCAAAATAGGACCCTCCTAAATATTCTATTGATGACGATTCTTGAAGAAATCCAAAATATCCTTGCCTCATTTGTGACGAGGATCATTACACTAAAGATTGTCCCCGACGAACTAAAGTTAGTTGCTTGCTAAAAGGGAACCTTGTTGTCTTAAAAGAACCTTTTCCATCATGGAAGACCCAATTGGTAGAGCAACCTCAGTCTTCTACTTCCTCAAGTTCCCAAGCGTTCATGATGCAAGGTTCACCACCTATCTCGATTGCTACTCGAACCAAGGACTATCAAGCCACATCTAAAGAGACCACAGGAAAAGAAGCCCACGATGCTCCTTCTACTTCTACTCTGCCCTCTTCTGGTTTACTCCATATCGAGCACCCTAGCAGTGAATCCATCATCCGACCACCCCCTAAAGGTGTTCTTTGGAAGCCATCTTTCAATCTGAATGCCAGAGCTGCACAACATTACAATATTGTTGAGGATTTATCTTAGGGGCCTTTGGCGATGCCTGCCTTGGAGGTCCTTCAATCATGTCCAACACAACGGAAGTCGTTGTTGTCTACTATAGGTGCTATAGATCCTTCTAATTCAAGTTTTATTACTTTTGATCTAGAGAATCATGTACCTCATATTCCTCATCAGATCGCATTTCTGATCCAGGTCCTTATCAAAGGAAAGATGATGAATCGCATGGTTATTGATGAAGGTGCCTCAACCTACATCATGTCAATTTCGTGTTGGAAATCCACTGGCTCTCCTTCTCTTAACCAATTTATGAACACTTTGGAAGCCTTTGATGGCACAGGTTCATGACCATATGGTATTCTCAAGAACTTACCAATTATGTTAGAATGCAAGACTATTGAATTAGAAGTAGAAGTTGTAGATGCCAATCTCAACTACAACCTTGTTCTCAAGTAAAGCTGGAATCATGCCATGTTTTGTGTGGTGCCTTCTTTGTTCTTCATGTTGGAGATAATATTGGGGGGGGGTGAATCAGTATTACCAAATCAGATACTTTTTCATTTTCACACTCAGATTCATATATGCGACTTCAGTTAATGGTATACGCGTATATACGCGACTGTATTAAATGCAACAAGCGTAAATGCAGCAATATTATGATTCAGTTAGCTTATCTTCAGTAAATGCATCAGAACATTATTAACCACATTAACAATAAACAGGTGTAGTAAAACAGTACAGATCATCACACATAAGAAGCACACATGAACACCATGATATAAGGTGGAAACCCAATGTGGGTGAAAACCACCTGCTGCAATTCGTCTCTTTCTTCCTTTAATAAGAAAATTCTTTTACAATGTACTGGTGCAGTCCTTTACCAGCATGCAGGCTACAACCTGCAAAGGGCAACAACCCTCTCTCGTTTTCTAGTTACTTCTGGAAGGGATCTACAAGCCCCCTTAGCTCTTGTACTAGCGGATATACTAGTACGTAGGTGCTGACCTACAGAAGGCTGCAACCTTCTTTTTTTCAGGGACCACGTTTCATCAATTTTCAGACTGGATCCATAAGTACAAAAAAATCACTGCTGCAAAACAATCATCCACTTATACTTGCATCATAAATCTCTAAATCACCCAATACTGAATCACTGAAACCCTGTCATCAAAAACACAGAATGCAAACCAGAGCCCAGAACTCTGCAACAACCAGTAGAATCAACAATAACCTGGAATACCAAGTCTCATAATGCATATGCTACTTTACTATACCAGAACCGCGTGTATACGCGCTTTCCCCTCGTACAACCGGCGTACAGATCTAAAGATAATTACTTGTACCTTCGCTGTTATATCAACCCAATCCAAGTAGCACAAACCGATAACCAGCAATACTAGATCTTCGCACTTCGTCAGACATTCATTTCTTGCTCACTCATTTTTTCTTAATGATCTTCTCCTTATATAGGTTAGGCTTCTCTCAATACCATGGTCCAAAACCATGTAGAAACAATACCATGAACCCAATACTTGGGGTTGTCACTTTGGACCAAATACTATGGACCAAATACCATGGACCAAAACCATGATTTCCAACATGTACGCACCTTTAATTTTATTAACCCGCGTGTATATGCGTACGCTCCTTCTGCTTCGCTAACCTGCGTATATACGCTCTTTCTTCACGGTCAACCAGCGTATATCTCTCTATTTACCTACTGCACTATGATCTGTCCTCTGAGTGAGTTGCCATCACCTGTATCATTCCTCTGAGTGAGTTGCCATCAAGGACAACACCTGAATCATAATGCCAACAATTCCTCCCCCTTTGGACTTGATGGCAACCACCACACCAAGTCACTCTCCCCCTTTGACATCAAGGGCAAAGGGCGGACCAAGATATTCTCTTCCTTGGTATACCTTCTACTGTCCGTACTCCCCCTGAGTACTTGTTGAAATCTCTGAATGAACTCCCCCTTTGTATATGCCAAGATGTATCAATCCATCCATGCTCCCCCTGAGAAAATGAAAGATTTAGGAGCTTCACTTCATTCAAAATCATGACTATCATTCATCATATATGATCTGCACCATAAGCATCAGAAGCTAAACCTGCAATACCATTCCTTTGATCAACCAACTGGATGTATCATTTAGCTACATAAGCATCATCACCAACTTCTAAACACATGCCAACAATGCATTGTTTGAAGTATATGCTTCCCCTAAGCCAGTGCCAACCATCTCTTATCATGACCGAACCTTTTCCTGAGTCTGTTCTGCTGCCCTTTCTCCTGATCCCCATATACGCGACTCTGGAGCCTGTAACTCGCGTATATACATGGCTTATCTTCATTATATCAGTGTATGCAAGATGGAATACTGAATTTCTTCACTTTCAGTATCCCCTGTGTCTGTTATGTCAGCTAACTGAGTTATGTCACACCTTTTCGTCTCTAATTTTGTCTTCTGAAACTGTGATGATGTATGGTCCTCTTGTTTTGAACTTTGAAATTTGCTCTTGCATTCCTTTGCTTTATGTCCAAGTTTGTTGCATGAATAAAATCTTACCTATTTCATGTTCCTTCTATTGCAATCAATTGCTTTGTGTCCATATGCATTGCAGGCAAAGCAATATCCTCTGAAGTACCTAGGATGTGATGATCTTTTGTGATGATCTTGAACCATTCTACTTCTACATCTGGCTGCAACATGTCCAAGATTATGACATACATAGAATTCAATATTATTCAGTGGAGGAGTAAAAATCTCGTTCCTTGATTGTTGATGGGGACGACTTCTCAACTCCTTGTTGATCATTTTAGATTTCTCTTTGGAGTCCCTTGCCTCACCTTGTGAACTGGATTCACCTTCAACAGATTCATGAAAGCCAAGACCAGTCTTGATACTAGGGGATCTTTGACTACCAAGAATGTCATCCAAAATCTTAGTACTATCTTGAAATCACAACAATTTATCCTTTTCTTCTAATTTACCCTTTAAGATATTTACCTCAACCTGATGTTGTTCTTCCTTTTTCAGATATTGTTTCCTTAGGTCTTCTTCAGCTTTTCTTCCTTCTTCCACTTGTTGCTTCAATTTGATCACTTCATGTTCAAGAGCTTCTATGTTCTACTCCTTTGATTTTTCGAGATCTTCTTTTAGAGAGAAGATATTTGATTCAAGACCCTGAATTGTTGTGTTCTGATCTTTTACTATATCCTGCAATTTCTCCCTTACCCTGGTTACTGTCTCCAATTGTTTGTTTAATTTGGTAACTTCTTCAGTTTCTGCATTCTTCTTATCATATGCCATGAGACTTCTAATGTCTTCGCTATCATTGAATGAGTCATTAATTTTAACATGGGTATAATAGCTTCTATTACCTTCTTCCGACATCTTTCCTTTGTTATGAGGGCATCTAGCAGCATAGTGACCAACTCTACCACATGAAAAGAATTTGAAAGGTAGCTTACCTTTGAATCGTCCAGTTCCCCGTTCAAGATTCTTGACAAAATTTACCTCCTCTTCTTCCTCTGACATGTATCTTGATGCTTCGAATGCAGCTTCTAATGGTCCCTCTTTTCGCATCTCAAAAGCAGTTAAGATTCCGTGAAGCTGTGACATGGTGATTTTCTGCAGATTCTCCTTTTCTTCTATGGCAGACACTTTGGAATCAAATTTAGCAGACAGGGATCTCAAAACCTTTTAAACTAAGACAACTTCCTTAAATTCTTCACCCAAATCCCTCATACAATTTACAATCTCATCCATACGCAAGAAGTAATTAGCTATGCTTTCATTACTATGCATCTTAAGATTTTCATACCGGATTCTAAGAGTTTGAAGCTTTGCTTTTTTTACCTGTTCATCTCCTTCGTAGCTTAGAATGATTTTGCCCCACATTTCCTTAGCTGATTTGAAATGCATGACCTTCATAAATTCTGATTGTGTCAACTGCTCAATAGGACAGTAACAGCTTTGGCATTGAGCTCATATTGCCTTTTCTCTGCTGGATCTGTAGGAGTTGCTGATGGGAATTTGTATCCTCCTTCTACGATTCCCCAAACTTCTACTCCAAGTGATTGTAGATATGCAATGGTTCTTATCTTCAAGTGAGTAAAATTGTTCCCGTCAAAGACTGGTGGCCTGATGTGTGCCTCTCTTTCTGGATTAGCCATTCTGATGGATCTTTTCCTTCAAGTGATCAAGCTTCCTCTGAAGGACCTGCTCTGATACCAATTGTTGGAAATAATACTGAGAGGGGGGGTGAATCAGTATTATCAGATCAGATAAAACTTTTCAATTTCATACTCAGATTCATATACGCTACTTCAATTAAGTGAACCGGCGTATATACGCGACTGTATTAAATGCAACAAGCGTATATGCAGCAATCTTATGAATTCAGTTAGCTTATCTTAGTAAATGCATCAGAACATTATTAACCACATTAACAGTAAACAGTGTAGTAAATTAGTACAGATCATCACACATAAGAAGCACACATGAACACCATGATATAAGGTGGAAACCCAATGTGGGTGAAAACCACCTGCTGCAATTCGTCTCTTTCTTCCTTTAATAAGAAACTTCTTTTACAATGTACTGGTGCAGTCCTTTACCAGCACGCAGGCTACAACCTGCAGAGGGCAAAAACCCTCTCTCGTTTTCCAGTTACTTCTGGAAGTGAGCTACAACCCCCCTTAGCTCTTGTACTAGTGGATATACTAGTACCTAGGTGCTGACCTATAGAAGGCTGAAACCTTCTTTTCTTCAGGGACCACGTTTCATCAATTTTTAGACTGGATCCATAAGTACAAAATAATCACTGCTGCAAAATAATCATCCACTTATACTTGCATCATAAATCTCTAAATCACCCAATACTGAATCACTGAAACCCTGTCATCAAAAACACATAATACAAACCAGAGCCCAGAACTCTACAACAACCAGTAGAATCAACAACAACCTGGAATACCAAGTCTCATAATGCATATGCTACTTTACTATACCAGAACCGCGTGTATACGCACTTTCCCCTCATACAACCGGCGTACAGATCTAAAGATAATTACTTGTACCTTCGCTGTTATATCAACCCAATCCAAGTATCACAAACCGATAACTAGCAATACTAGATCTTCGCACTTTGTCAGACATTCATTCCTTGCTCACTCATTTTTTCCTAATGATCTTCTCCTTATATAGGTTAGGCTTCTCTCAATACCATGGTCCGAAACCATGTAGAAACAATACCATGAACCCAATACTTGGGGTCGTCACTTTGGACCAAATACTATGGACTAAATACCACAGACCAAAACCATGATTTCCAACATGTACGCACCTTTACTCCTATTAACCCGCGTGTATACGCGTATGCTCCTTCTGCTTCGCTAACCCGCGTATATACGCTCTTTCTTCACGGTCAACCTGCGTATATCTCTCTATTTACCTACTGCACTATGATCTGTCCTCTGAGTGAGTTGCCATCACCTGTATCGTTCCTCTGAGTGAGTTGCCATCAAGGAAAACACCTGAATCATAATGCCAACACTTCATACTTCATTTTCCTCATGAAGGAAAAATAGTCACAGTTGATCAACTATCTTTACTTTCTTATGGCTTGTCCAATGGTAACACTCCTTATGTGGGCAATACTGAGGTTCCTTATGAGAGCGTAGGCACAAGTCTTCTCAAAGACTCTGCCTTAAAGGGTACTTTTACTCTACCACCTCCACAAGTTCATTCAATCGATATGATCTCAGATTCCACGAATCCTTGGGGTATCCCTTCCGAAGATAAATTTGACTCACTTGGCAATGCTATGCCTTTAACTCCATTGGAGATAAATTATCAAGAAATCTTTTTAGCTTCGATGGCTGCTTCAGAAAGTCATATTGTCTTCAGTGTGAACCTGGACACTTATCTGCCATCCCCTTGGCTTGCTTCTTGGTATTCTCTGAATCCCTTGAACAATACATTCCCCATTGACGAGAGTCTCGTGGAGGTCATGTCTTTGGAAAAACTTCCATAAAACAGTCTACATCATCATTTTTCCTTTTTCCCTGGCCTTAATGAGATGCCTTTCTATCCTGAAGCATATGTTTCTCATCCTTTTGTGCCTTCATTTCACACAACTATTTGGGTATAGGAAATTTTTTCACATGGTAAAATTATCGTTGGCCCATTTTCCAAATGGGGCATTGATTTCATGACATGTAACCCTCACTTGGCTTGGGGGCATGGTTACATCATTGTCGTCATCCTCGACTATTTTAAAAAATGGGTCAAGGCGATGCCTACATATAATGTTGATTGTATTAGTGCCATGCAGTTCTTTTTTAACCACGTTATAGCATGTTTCGGTGTCCCTCAAGCTATCGTAATTAACCATGGATCAAATTTTTGTCAACACATGATGGCAGAGTTAACTGCACAGTTGGGCCTTTGCCTTGATAGCTCGACTCCATATTATCCACAGGCTAATGGCCAAGTTGAAGTAGTCAATAATGTTTTGATTACTATGCTTCAGCATACCTTTAGGAAGCACATAAAAGATTGGAATTTAATGCTTTTCTCATCTCTTTGGGCTTACCAAACCTACACTAAGACAACCATTGGATTCACTCCGTTCTAGTTGGTGTATGGTTTAGAGGCAACTCTTCCAATGGAATGTGAAATCCATTCACTTGAGATATCTATCGAACTTCTTCCAAATACCTAGCATGTAGATGAGTGGCCACTATATCTTGAGAGACTCGATGAGAATCGTCACATCACTATGATGGTCATCAAAGCTCAAAAGAAATAAGTCAAAGCACATTTTGAACAAACCGTTTCTCCTTGCACTTTCGCTGCAGGCGACTTGGTCCTTATTTATGATCAAGAAAATGATAAGTTGGGGGTAGGCAAGTTCGAACCTATGTGGCATGGGACCTACATTGTCAAGTGTGTCTTATAGAAAGGTGCCTATGAGTTATGTGATTATGAGGGAAATGCATTGTCACAACCCCGTAATGGGTTGTATCTAAAAACTTATTATGTGTCAAATTCATATGATAACTTTTGTACATTAGTGTGTTAATTCATTCGTGTGTGTTTTGATTTTTGGTGTGCTTGTTTTCTTTGCAGACATATGTTTTTCTTCTTACCCTATGTTCCACTCGGTTTGAAAAAGTCATCAAGACATTACATTGGTATAGCTGATGGTGCTTGTCGTAATACATGGAACCTCTCTTCCACAACATGGGTACTATATGACCCTAATGGTGAGTTGATTAACTTACAAGGTATCTGCCTTGGTTGAACAACCAATAATATCATTGAGTATAGTGCAGTTATTGAAATCTTGTCAGAAGTAGTTTATCTTGGCATTAGGGATTTAGTTGTTAAGTTGGATTCACAGCTCGTTGTGTTACAACTAAATAATCATATTTCAGTAAGAAATCCACAAATATTGCATTTGTATCTACGTGTTAGATTGCTGGAAATAAATTTTGATTACATTACATATCAACATATTCCATGTAATTTCAATACATTAACTGATGCATTAGTAAATTTTGATCGTGATAGACATTTGCGTCATAACTGAATCATGTTATGAACACAAAAGTAGAAATAAAACATGCATATATATATATATATGTGTGTGTGTGTGTGTGTGTGTGTGTGTGTGTGTGTGTGTGTGTGTGTGTGTGTGTGTGTGTGTTCTGAGACACTTGGCTTTCAAAGCCTACAAAAATGTGTAAAAGACTAAGAGAGTTATCAAACTGTGCGGTGCTCATGGTAGCACGTGACTCTTTGATCACTTGACCTAGCAGCTGACATAGTCTCGTAGAGACTTTGACTATATATCTCTACCAACGTAGTGAAACATCTTCGATGATAACATAATTTGAAATCCCTCGCGTGATTGCCTCTAGATTGCACTCCATCTTGGCTAAGGGGTCAGCCCCTTCTTCGTAGCCTGCAGCCACTATCGGATGGGCAACTCACCGTGCTATTGACGACATGCCTGGTGGTCTCTATGGTCCCACACTTTCACATTTATCACAAGTTGAGTCTTAGATTACATTATCATAAAAATCATAAAAACTTCAAAAAAATCCAAAAAATAAGTTTTTACCTGCGTCAGTCCACTATTCGCCTAGTGGCAGAGGTAGATATAGATCCCCTCTAAAATATGTGCTAGCATAAGCATAGTAATTCACCATAAGTAATTGGCATTCAAGGAAAGTAAAGAACTGTGGAGGGTAGTGCATATGTTGGCTCGTGCCTCCTCGAGGCATGAGCTAGCTCCATCTCATGAGCCTCGGATCTCAGGGTGCAGGATGTCGTACTTCTGCCCACTGATACCAGAAGAGTAGTATTCACTCCAAGAATAAGGTCACTAGTATGGAACCAAACTTGAATTGTTTCAGGTGTTCGTGCTTACCCTTCATCAGTTGGCACTTCATGTTCGCCGAAAGACCTCCACACTAGTTGAAGATAGTGGGGGTCAAACAAGCAATAGCATACTGAAACTGAGACTTGGAAACCTCATGAAGAGCTTGTATGCCAGATACACATGCCATAGTGAACAATATTGTTATAAGAATGAGGATATTAGTGATTGTTGCAATCTTCACCTTACCTCCATTGGTTATCTTGACTCTAGGACAATATCTATGGATCAGACTCCTCGTACTCTCACCTCCTTGGCGAGATCCAAAGAGTTGAATAGATTCTCCTTGACGGGATAATCCCATGATGAAATAGATCTCCATTTCCTCCAGTTCTACTTCTTTCCCTTTGATGATGAAGATATCTCGATCTACATCCCAAAGCCTGATCAGATAAGGTAGCAACTTCATTTGTGCCCTCAACCCTATGGTCCGGAAGAATTTTAGTAGGCCATAATCCCTCAAATAATTTATACATGCCGGACCTTGAGATGCCTGATGATACTCAGCCTCATGGTCTCTTTATTTCCACTCTAGGACCATATTTCTCTTGCAAACAACATTTAAACCCTTTTTAGTTCTTTTTCCATGGATAGAAATCAACATTTTTTTATTTAACATGAGTTTTTAATCTCTAAAAATCGCTCTCAGTGCCATCATGCTTGTTTTTAAAAACAATGTGATGGCATTGAGCGAGCCTTTGGGCTCGATTGTAACCATCATGGGTCTGATGACCATACCCATAATGGTTGCCAGTGACCTAAATTTTAAAAAACCTCTTTTCTAGCTTGAAATTCACCATTAAAATTGCATAAAAAGGTAATGAAATGAAAGAGCAGGGATGAGTCTCTTACTTGTCGTAGATGGATTTTGAAATGGTACACCGGATCTCCCACAACAACCAATAGAAACTCAAAGAAACTAGGGCACAAAACCACTTTCAGAGCTAAGTTTGGTAAAATTGTAAAAAATGAAATTACTTTTGCCTATTTATAAGTTTTGAAAGTCATTTTGTCAATTATTTTGTAATATTTTAATATTTTCTTGATATCAATGATGGGTGTGTTTCTTATGCAGTTACAGGTGCCTTCCATATGAACAATGATCATTATTGACTGATTCTAGGAGTTTTATTTTATCTCTTTTTCGGACTCCTTAAATAAATGAAAAAGGAACTATTATGGAACTAGCTCACAAAAATATAGAAAAGATAGATCAATACCTTATAATTTAGCCTCTTTGAGGGGGCAACCTCCTTTACATTACACAAATGAATAATTCTTGGATGATCCGAGTGAAGAAACCTCCTTTCTGTATATAGGAGTCTAAGGGGTCAAAATATAACCAAGCTGACCTAACAATAATAATATAAAGGCACAAAAATAACAATAGAGGGGTTCTATGGGGCACAATAATAATATGGGGACAATAGGGGCACAACAATATTATTAAGGGATACAACTACAATAGTAATGGGGTAATCACTAGTATTAGAGGGACCTAACATGCCCCTCTCCTTAAAAAAAAGTGTTTTCCTCAACGCTTGAGTGGTTCTGGATGCTTCTGTATAAAATTCTCATCCTCCCGCGTGGAATCTTCAGTAGATAAGTTCTTCCACTTGATGAGATACTCCAAAATTGATTGATTTCGTAGCTATCGAGTTCTTGTTTCTGTGACTACTTCTAGTTCCAATATAATTTTTCCTTCGTTGTCAAGTTCTGGAAATATTGTTTGAATTGGGAGCTTGTCACCCATAACCTTCTTTAAACATGAAACATGGAAAACTGGGTGCACTCAAGAAGCTACATGAAGCTCCAATTTATATTCCATAGTACCAATCTTTTGCAACACCTTGTACGGACCATAATACTTTGCTGATAATTTATTATCCTTCTTAGCTTGCTTGAGGGACATTTGTTTATATGGTTGTAGCTGTAGGAATACCCAGTCACCTACATCAAAACTTCTTTCACTATGATGTTGATCTTCCTATTGTTTCATTCTATTCTGCGCTAGCACAAGGTTATCCTTTAAGAGTTGGATAACTTGTTGTTGATGCTCGACGTGATGTTCCACTGCTTGAACCTTAGAATTGTCTCTTAAATATGATGTGATGGATGGTGGCTGATATCCATAAAGTGCCATAAATGGGGTCATTTTTGTTGCAGTATGGAAGGAAGTGTTAT